>VXBA01001362.1:227859-247806 GCA_013399895.1 Serilophus lunatus
GTCCATGGGCTCTGCCCGTGGGAAACCCCCGGCGGTGGGAGGGAGGGGGGGGGTCATAAAGCCAGACGGCGACAAAAGAGCCGACAGAGGGAGCGGGTATCGTCGGCTTGTTTCCCACTTCCAAGTATGGTTTGGGAATGCTTGCTTTCCTCCTTTTTTTTTTTAATTCAATTTCTTTGTAGTTGAGTTTGTTGTTGATGCTCCCTTATGGCCTCTGTTAGCGCTGGTTGGGTGAGTCCCGGCAAAACCACTCTGCCGGCCTTTCCCTGCTGCTGGCACCTTGGTTTGGGCTGGAATTGCTGGAGGAGCCCAGGGTGAGGAGCAAAAAGTGGGGAGGATGGAGAATGTCCGTGTGTGGATCACCCGGGGCTCAGGCTTTGAGTGCAGTATCCCAGGTTAGAAGGTTTGGCAGTGGATGGATGCGCTGGGCTGGGCTGGGCTGTACAGGACACTGGAAAGTGCCATGAGCTGAGCAAGTACTTCCCTGGATTAATTGCAGAGAGAGTTAATTTTGTGAGTTGAGGTAGAAGCTGCAGGTTTGACTTTTACAGCCTCCTACCTCCCCCTCTAATTTTTTGTATCTTATTTCTTGCTTCTGGGTGGCTTCCATGTCAAGGTTTTGAGTTTGTGCCTTTGAAAAATCCCTAAACTTTGCTCAGTTCCTTCAGGGCTCAGGCATTTATGATGTCTCATTTGGGCCCAGTGACCTCAGGGTGCACAAACTGTTGGTGAGATTGGCCATTAATTCAGGTCTCTGGTTGCACTCTGCCAACAAGGTTTGGATGCCCAGGTTTGTTCTTGGCGTGGCCAGGCCTTCAGTTAAATTTTCCCTGTGTGTCACATCCTCAAAACCAGAAAACACTGCTGGAGGTGTGAGGGTTTGCTCTTTCCTCTGTCCCACTGGACGCATCAAGATGCCCCTTTGTGAATTTTGGGGTCTGACCCCAGGTCATACTTGTGCTCTTTGTCATTAGGCAAACCCAGCTGCCATTACTGTGTGCTGTGCATTCCAGAGAGCCCGAGGCTCGGCATCGTCTGGTGGAAGAAGTTCTGCCCTGATGGCCGTGGATGTGGGGAAATCCCTTTCTGAGGCCTCTCTGAGTGGGAATGCTGAGGATGATGGTAGTTGGGAAGGCACAGAAGTGGAGACGGACTGCCTGGACCTGGCAGACAGCCTGCACCAACCTTTGGGGGCAGAGGAAGCCGAGCCCAGTCCACAAGGGACGGGCAGCGTGGCAATGAGCAGACATGGTCACCTGGCCCCTGGTGTTACCCAGGGAGGCTTGAGCTGCCACCCAGGAGTGTCTTCAGCATCGCCTCCCATCGGATTTCCCGCAGCGGGAGCAAACCCTGCCAAGGAGGAGACGTTAATTTATGGAGCTGCTGATGGTGGGGATGTGCCTCCACGCTCGAGCCACTGGTCCCTCTCCTCGGAAGGGTCGCAGGTGAGAGGGTTGTGTGTGCAGGTGTTGCTGCACTCCTGGGAGTTCCCAGGTGAGGTGGGGACTCCTTTGTTGGGGCTTTCCATCTGCTCCAGCCAGAGTGTGCCCACCCCTGCCACACGTGGTGGGGAGGGGCTTGGGCTCCAACACCCAATGTGTTGCTTCCATTCCTGTATGGCCACTGCAGAGCTGGAAACTCACTCAGGACAGTGCTCCTTAAACAAGTGCGTCTTGCTGCCAAGCCTTGTGCAGCTTCCCAAGCCCTCAAAATGCCTTTCCTTAAAACCAAGCCCCACTCTGGGCTCTGAGCAGCTGCGGGCCATCCCACAGATGGAACAGAGCTCCACTTTCAGCCCCAGCTCATGGCAGGCCCAGGGCTGGGCTTTTATCCTGGCACAAAGGAGCCTTTTATCTGGGCACTTTCCTTCGTTTTATGTGTGTGTCTCTCTCTCCCTTTTCCGCCCTGTCCTTGAGCAGGTGAAGGCATCCGGCTGTTGGGACCTGGCGTCCAGCTCTGCAGAGGAGAACATCCTTGCTGGCAGCTGCCGAGTTGGCCGTCGGAGACGAAGTCTAGGAGCTCAATCCTCATTTCCCTCCACCTCAGAGCTCCTGGAGCCCCAGCCCCCGCCCAGCCCCGGGAGCGCCCTGCGGAGCCGCTCCGCTCTGTCTTCGGGAGAACGCGGGCTCTCCGAGGAGCCTTTGGGAAGCTTCCCAGCCAGCATGGATGATGTCCCTTCGTTCCCTGTGGCCACGCGGGACCTGTGCCTCCGCCGGGGCGCAGCAGAACGCGGGGCCCTGGGGGCTCCCCGGCTGGATTACCGCATCCGGGAGGTGTCCTCCTACCAAGCCGACTACTGGGCCTGTGCCATTCCGGATTCGTTGCCCCCATCCCCGGATCGTCGCTCACCCCACTGGAACCCCAACAAGGAATACGAGGACTTGCTGGATTATGCTTACCCGCTGAAGCCCAGGTACAAGCTGAGAAGGATGCCGGAGCCTTTCCTGCACGACTCCGGGATAGGTTTGGACAGCTGCTCCGTTTCTCCCGAGGGAACGCCGAGGTCCACCAGCGTCTACGGCCGAGGTGGGCAGGCTCGGGGAAGCAGGGAGAATGGACGTTGGGAGTTGGTGGACTCTGCAGGGAGATCCTCCACCCCGGGGCCTGGAAAAAGAGGCCGCTCGGGAACTGGCTCGTACTGTGAACCTTTACCTGTTGCCAAGGCGTCCTTCGCAAGGAGTGCTTCCTCTCATCCTTGCAGAGGATTTGTTAAGGATGTAACGGTGGAGCCAGCTGGGCCAAGTTCACCTGGGCGCCCTGCTGTGGACGGGAGAAGCTGGAGAAGCAGAGGGAACCTTTTCCCAAGCCTCACAGGGCAGGCAAAAAGCGCCAACAGGTTTTTACCTGTCACAGGTGTGCTCTCCCTGAGGAAGGAGTGGGAGGCTGATGAAGAATTTCTTTCCCTGCCTCCAAGGCTGCAGGAGCTGGAAAGGCTGGCTCAGTTTTTGTCCAGTCTTTCCTTAAGGATGCCTGGGCATGACCTGCCACGTCACAGGCAGCCCCTTCCATCCAGGTTGACTCTTTCTGGAGAAGCAAGTGGCAGGGACGAAAGAGGGAACATTGAGGGTTATGCTGGGCGGTGGCAACCCTGCAGCACTCCAAAGCCCAGCTGGGACAACACAGAATCGTGTGGCTGGATCCATAGGGATTCTCTCCGGGAGCTTCATCTACCAGCTGGTCTCAGGGACACGTTGGATGGGATGTACCTAAATGAACCACGGGTCAGGGAGCATCCGAAGAGGAGGCAGCAGAGCGAGTCCCTTGTTCAGTGTGTTCAGGTAGGCTGAGACAAGAAATAAAAGTTGATCGTGGGAAGGTCTTGCATAAAACGTGCCCCTCATTATGGCACGATTAATTAAGGCTTCCCCCTTCTGCATGATGTGTGCTGTCTGGCAGCTGGTACTAATTTATGCAGGGGGGATCACTGGAGCAGATAATTCCTTCTGATGGAGCAAAAGCCCATCTTGCTTTTCCTGGGGCTCAGGATCCCACAGGGCCAGGCTCGGTGGGGATGTGGCTCTCAGCTTCTCCCATCCTACAGTGCTGCTGCACCAGGGAAGAGGCAGGAGCTGCAGCAACTCTGAGAAGCTTCCTGATCAGTTTGTGGATTTTGTGGATTTTTATATTTCACAGCCATCCTGCCACCAGGCAGCACCAGGCAACATTGCTCCCCACCTTCCTCTCCGTCTTCTTCACCATCCCAGCGCTGAGATGAATTTGGAAACAATGCTGGGCTGTTTGCAGGAGAGTAATGACTGTCATGCACACAGCTGCAAACTCACTTCCTCTTTTTGTATGGGAATAACTCTGCTGTCTTTTCTGTATCTGTCACCCCAAATTGCTGTGCCAGGGAAGAGCAGCTCAGCTTTATAGTAAAGCCCCGAGTCCTGAGGAGCAGGAGCAGGGCTTGGGTCTGATTTTGGTGCCAGGGTTTCATGCAGCATCTTACAAAAATAATCCCTTGCTGAGATGCTTTAAAAATAAATGAAAGCACTTAATTGAACAAGACAAACCCTTGGGGAAAAGCAACTGCAAATTAACAGCATGGCTTCAGCGAGGAGGAGGAGGAGGGTGTCTCTTGGGCAGGGAGGTGGTGGAGGCCAAGCTTTTCCTTCAGCCTGTGTGCTACCAGCTTCCAGCACCTCTCCATGCAGACATTTCACAGTGACCCTCAATTCTTGCCACACAGCAAGTGGTGGAGCTGTTTAAAGAGTTTAAGTTGGTTTTTGCCTTTTTTTCCTGTTGTCCCTTTGTTTCCCAAGCTTAGGGATATTTGCGGGGAAGAAGTGGTGGTGGGGAGGGGAGAGAGGAGCAGGTGCTTCCTAAAACACCGCTGGCTTACCTGTTCCTGTCCCTGCCCTGTCTCTGTTGCAGAAATGGATCCATAACCCCTTTTTTATGCTTTGTTAAGTAGCTGTTTTGCTGCCAGCTGGAGGAGCTGATTCGTTGGCTGTACGACGTGGTGGATGTCACCAGCAGCTGGGTGCCCCCCTCGCCAGATGCCGGGAGCGTGACGGCGTCGCTGCACCGCTACCTGGTGGGTGTTGGCATCAGCTCTGCTCCCCCCTCGGCTTTGCACAGACGGGTTCGGGAGCACCAGGAACCTGCCCCCGGGGGGAAACTGCTCCCTGGGCAACCTGCCACAGGTGTGTGTCTTCCAAAAGCCCTTCTAAGCATTTCTGCTTTCCTCGCCAGGAGTTCAGGAAGGATGTGGCCAACCACCGGAGCCTGACGGAGAGTGTGCTGGAGAGGGGAGAAGCTCTCCTGCACTGCATGGCATCGAATTCACCAGGTGAGGAGGGAGGAGTGCTCGAGTGGGGCTGGTTGTGGACACAGCTGGTGGTGCTGGTATAGCATCTGACCCCCAGAATCCCTGGCTCTGCATGTGTGGAGATGGGGAAAAAGTGGGAATGAAAAGGCTTTTACACCTCTGTTGTTGCCCAGAGACTTGGAGGTGAGGTGATGTGGAGGTTTGAAGTGGTTCTTCCCAGATGCTTTTGGCTGCACCTGCCTTGGCCCTGGCCTTGTGCTGTTTCATCCCTCCAGGGTGATGGATGTTTCTGCCTCTTAGGGGTTCCTTAGGTTATCCCAGTGGCAGCATGGCCAGCTCCCACTGGGCTCTGGGATGCAGCTGGGACGAGATGCTTTCGTTCAGTGCAGGAGGGGGTGATTTCCACAGTGTTTGCACTTGGTGCTTCCTGTGCTGGTGTCAGCAGACAGTTTGGGACACAGCCCACCAAAGAGGTTTTAGAGGTTGAGTGCTGTTTTATTGGATGGGTTTTCTTACCCAGTCCCAAAGGTTTCCCTTAGGACCCCCTATTTCTGCATATCCATTAACTTGGAGCCTCCTGAGTTGCTTCCCACCCTCTCCAAATTCTGCATCACAATGTGGATGGGGATCAATGTCAGATTATTGATTTCTAACACTCAGTTTCCTTAAAACGTCTGTCTGGGCGAGCAGAACTCTCCCTCTGCTCTTACAGACACTGAATTATCACATTACTACCACTGCCATCCATGTGTTTTTGTTTTCCAGCTCTGAAAGACACGCTGGGTTTGATTGCAAAGCAGTCAGAAGAGCTTGAAAGCCACGCAGAGCACTTGTACAAGTCCATTCTTGCTGCTGTGGGTCCCGTGCAGGGCAAGGATGAAGTGGAGGACGACGGGGGTGCAGCACAGAGCTGCTCCTTGGGTAAGCACAGGGGACAACCAGCCTTTCCACACTGGGGGAAGAGGGAAGGAAGTGTAGGAAGAGAAACAAATTAGCAAACACTAGACATCAGGGCCTATTATTATTTCTTTGAATTTGATGTTTGGAAAGCCTAGAAAGAGAAAGCAAGCACGGGAGATCTGCCCTGTCCAGGGAAGGGCAGCGTGTGGGTGAACGAGCTGATGAAACCCAAGAGTGTGAGGAGAGCAATGGCAGCTCCTGAGGGCCCTGGCAGGGAGGGCACTGTCAGTCAGGGCTGGGGGCACAGCAGCATCCAGCACACACAGCTGCTCTCCCCAGATCCTTGCACAGCAGAGGGAAGAGGAGGAACGGGTATTTTTTGGCTTTTTATTTTTTCTCAGAAACATTGCGGTTGCTGTGTAATGGTGGGAAAGGGAAGCAAGTGAATTCAGGTGTAAAATAGGGGCTAGAAAACCTGTCAGCTGATTTTTTGAGTCTTCCTGCAAATTAAACTGGAGGGATGAATGTCTCAGGAGTGCCAGCCTCTGGAAGAGGGTAACAATAGCTTTAGTGTTTGGGTTCTGGGTTTTTTTAATGGCTACCTCTGCCCAGCTGTGCCCTATACACTTGTGAGCAGCTGTGCAAGTAGAGCATCAGGATTTCTTTGTTTGTCAAACTGCAGCCAAAGCACAGTAACAAACCCTCCCATTCTATTTCAGGTGCTGCCTCTGTCAGGCCTGGACTTCGTTAGCCTGTCTGGGGAGGGCTGAGAATTGCAGCAAGCACCAAACCACCCCTTGCAGAGATGCCAAAATGTGTGTTCAGTGAGCCCCCCTGGGCTGATTTCAGTGTGGATTTGTGTCAGGGCTTGAGAAAGCTGCGTTGCACAGCAGGTGCTCAGCTGCTGGGATGTCTGGAGTTGTGCAAGGAACGTACAACTGACCTTTTTTCTGTTTTTTTAAGATAGCTTTCCTTTTTTTTAATTGAAGTGGTCTATTCGGTGTGTTAGCAAAATGTCAGGAGCAGTTTTTTAACTGAGTAATCCCAAGTGTGCTGTGCAGCTCCCTACCAAGTAAAGCTGTGTGATTTTAATAGCCCTGTCCTCATGTTTTGTTTATGCTTGTCAAAAATAGGTGCCAGAAGCCAAGAAATAGCAACTCCTTCTGGTTGTTGGGAAGAAACTGCAGGCCTGTTTATCACACCACACCACACCCTGCTGAAGCAGGGAGCATATTTAACTTCCAGTTTCTCATGCATGAACATGGAAAAGCCAATACACTGAGTCCCAGTGAATAAATAGGCGAGTACAGCCAGGGAAGAAGCAGGATCTGTACAAGCTGCTGTTGCCTGTTGTGGGCAGTAGCTGTGTTTGTTGGTGCTGTGCTGGTTTCCTCCCTGCTACTGCAGTTAATCACTGCTCACAGAATGTTCATCAAGGGTTTCCAAACCCTTCTCTAATAAAGAGCATTGCTGAAGCAGCGTAACAAGGTGAGCGATCAAAAACGTTAAGGGATGTTGGGACTTGGTTTTAATTAACCTTTAAATGGTGATCATCCTGTTCTGGTGCAAAATACATCACTTCTTCCTCCCACTCCTGTGAACAGAACACAATGAAGTTTCTGTTCTGCAAAAGCAGAAGGTGAAAGCAGAGTTATAACTTCGGTTTAACAAATAATTCATTGGGGATTGTGGAGGTTTTTTCATACTCTCCCGACTTCTACGGCCTCAGGGTAAAGGGCAATTTTTTTGAACCGTTGTTAGGTGTTTAGTATTTGAGCCTCACAGTGCCTTTTTCCAGGATTTTTAGGCCTGCTCTGCCCCCTCTTCATACACCACCAGCAGTGCCCCATCCATGACTGAGGGGGAAGCAAATAACCACCAAACACCTGGTGTAGCCCAACTTGGTTTTGCAAAGCTTTTATTACTGTATATATTCACATTGGTTTGGAAAGTATGTAGCAGGCATCTTGACATTGAAGTTCATTTGTGCACTCTCTGAAGGGAAGATGTTTCACCCTCAACACCCCTCCTTCTGCTTCGCTTCCTGACCTCGGCAGCACTCACTGCTGCTCCTGCTCTCCAGGAGCAGCCACTCACATTTATAATGAATTATACCAACAAGCACATCTCTACTAGAAAGCACATCACTTTATTGTGAAGGTCTCAAGTGGAAGAGTTCAACTTAACCATGACAATACTTTATGTATTACAATTGCCTGTTGATTTATGCAACTATGTTGAAGAAAGCTGTTAGCCAAAGTCCCCCCCCCTCCCCCCCCAAAAAAAAAATCAGAGGATATTTGCACCAGTTTTAGTTTATACCTCACAACATACCTAGGCTATATTTTACTATCACAGGGTGTATTTACTACTAGGGGAATGTTACATGGTCTTTCAAACATGAGACTATTTACAGAATAGGCTGAACATTTGAGTTTAGATAAAGCTGAACAATTTTACATGTATAGGAAGTGTTATAGGCTAGCTTTCCTGTGGCTTTTAGCTAGACATCAGGCACTAATGATTTGATTAGCTCTGTACAAAGAATCACACACCATCCAAACCCTCCTGGCTGCTGGTTAGTTCCAATTACTTGAGAGAGCGCCTACTGGGAGCAACAGTCTGGTGGGGCCCTGGCTGTCCCCGTGTCATCCTCCTGGTGCCTTGCTGCAGAACAGAATAGAAGCTAAGCTGTTGCACTAAGTCAGAAGAGTACTGATTAGAAGAGGATGGAGTTAGCAGTATATAGAAAAGACATAATATACTGGTAGAAAGTTATACCTCCTCAAGGTTACGCTGAAATCGCTCGTGTTAGGGAAATACTGTTCTCTCCCCTACTATTGCAAAGCTGACAGGAATTCCCTAAATAGAGTCCTTGAGAAATAAATTAAGTTCCAAGACTAAGTTAGGGAACTGTTGTACATTCAGAGTGCATTATGCCTCCATGAACATTGACTGGGTGTTTCTGGTACAGCACACGTGCCTTAAGCACCACGACAGCTCAGGCTTTGGGGTCACAGCCACTGGCTGGAGTTGCAGGGAAGGTCTCTGAGCTATTACAAGGTCTGAGAGCCACGGCTGCACACACAGATATGTTTTTTGTGCACAATGCAAGCCTGATTTCCCCCTTAGCCATACAAATTAAGACAATATTTATCACCATACAGTTTGATATTACTTCCAATAAGTACAATATTTATTAAACATTTCTTCAGTTTTGTTACATATTGTGCAACAAATTACAATATTCTGCAGCCACAAATTATATGCAGAGTATGAAGAAACTATTAATCAGATAGTGTGATCTCTCCATTTATAATTCTACAAGAAGGAACTAGCAAATCAGATCTTACATATATCTTACTAAATTTTATGCATGGAAAGTGACAGACACTGTTGTGCTGTTTGATACAAAATGGCTAAACTTCATCTTCAGAAGACTAAACCTGACATCTAAACATGCCAATAGAAACATCAAAACAAAAATACATCCTAACCAACCACAGGAAACAGTCTGGTATCAGGAAAAGCAACAAGGATTACACGTTTATAAACCAGCACACAAAGGTTTAAAACAGTTCTGAAAATGAAGTTAGCTGTCTTGAGTCAAGGGAATAAAAAAAGTCAGTATTGACCATTTACAATCTCTGACCTTTGTGGAGACGGTAAGAATCTGTTGTAGTGCAGCTACATACAGTACAATTCAGGCAATTTTTTTTTTTTTCACTTGGGTTCAGATTGCAAATTCATTGTTGTGAGACAAAAGGGGGGAGGCAAGTTTTAGCAGCAACCTCCACTAGACTGCTTGACTGGAGTGCTCTGAATTTTAACATTGGACTTCTCTGCACCACCAGCTGTCGCTCCCGGGCCCATCCGTTTTTTAATCTCAGCAGCCATGGTCATGAAAGACTGTTCTACATTTGTGGCATTCTTTGCACTGGTTTCCAAAAAGGGAATTCCAAGAGAATCTGCAAATTCCTGCAAATCGAGAAACAGTGAACGGTAAGCTCATACACAGGTTGATACCTCACCTGCTTTCCTGGTGCACTGCTGGACAAGCCACAAATTCCTGGATTCCACCCCCACACCCCATCTCCAGTCTGACAACAGCCAGCAGGGCAGGGGGTCATTAAACTGCCCACATTTATGGCACCCTGACATCTGTACCACAGCACTCCCCTACACTCTGTGCATCACAGACCAGAGCAGGTGCTCAACCAAGCAAAGACAGGTGTTTTTTATCAACATACCTTTGCTGTTGTATAGTCTACTACTTTCTTTGTGGTCAGATCACACTTGTTCCCCACCAACAACTTGTTGACGTTTTCACTGGCATAACGGTCTATCTCCTGCAGCCACTGCTTGACATTATTGAAAGACTCCTACGAGACAAGAGAACTGTGAGCAAGGCCCTGGGAGAGGGAAGTTCAGCACCATCCCTTTGATAACAGCCAGGAAAGTCTACTTCATGTGATTCACAGCCACAGGAGACAGCTCACTAATGCTGCCATCCCTGATGGCCTCAGGACAGGACAGTCACCGCAGGCTCTGTACAGCTCCTGAGGTCCTTCTCTAAGCCCTACACCACCATCCCTTCCTGTACTCCTCTCCCTGCTATTTTTCCCTGCTCCATATCTTGAATATTCAAGAGCTTCTACCATCTGCGACTCTTCTTCCTCCTCCTGTAGCAGAGATAAGACACAAGGCACACGGCTGAAACCAGAAGAATCCCACAAATTTACAAAGTACCGGGTATTAGGTGCAAACCATCTTGTTGTAGATATGCTGGAACAACCTTTGACTCCAGAAATGCTGGACTAATATCCCAGTTAGTGACTAAACACAATTATTCTTTTTCTATTAATTCAAGAAACTCTACACTTCCCTAAGTGCCCTTCAAACAGGACAACTGCACTAGTAATGTTCAGAGATCCTTTCACAGAAAACACTGGCTCAGTTGTATCCTGCACAGTTTTCAGTTCCAGATGTCCACTTTTACTACAGACCAAAGTTCAAGTACATTCAGAAATCTTTCAACAACTTCCATCGGTAACCCAGACTTCCTGCTAATCAAAGGCAGGGTGAGAAGTATTCACACAGAACAATCAGTTACCTGCTCAGCAAGTTGGAGGTTAAGCCTAAGACACAATTGTTTCAGAGCCACAAATCCCACTGCTCCTTTCATTTCTCTGTTCAGCCCCCAAACAGAACTGAACACACACATTTAACTTGATAAACCTTAATGCAACCTGGAGGACCGTGTCACTGTCTCTTTAAGGTGTGCCCAGTCATTGAACTTCTGGGTTTATTTACTTCTCAGCTAGGAGAAACTCTCCAGGCACGGGTTTAACACTTACCTGATCTGTAACATCATACACCACTATGATGCCATGAGCTCCTCTATAGTAACTGGAAGTGATAGTCCGAAACCTCTCCTGTCCCGCCGTGTCCCACTAGAAGACAAAGAACAGGGTCAGTTACTGCAACTCCTGTGCCAGTGTTACACGTCAGCTTCCACAGTTACAGCTCCAAAGATCAGCCATCCAACTACAGCCATATCCAAGTCACAGCTGCAACTGTGTGCATCAAACAGGATTTGAGGAGATCAAGTGTTTTAGCTGAGAAGATTTACACTTGGCAGGCACTTCCCCAAGGTCCCCGTTTGCTTGGTTTGAGCCAAGTGTGGAAAACATGAAGCAGCTTTGACCCAGGGAACATCCATGGTTCGGTGGTCAGAAGAACACACACAAGTCAGGGCTTGGTTAAGAATAAGGTCAGAGCTGCAGCTCTCCCAATATGACCATTCCCTGCAACCTCCTTGGCACAAGAGCTCCAGTAAAGCTATTTCAAGGCAGCAAATGAAGCCAAACCTGGATCTCTTCTCCTGCTGGGCGAGGAGGGACTTTAAGTGCTTGACCTCTTCCCCCACCCAGGAGCAGCACTCACCCAAACAGCTCCCTGGAACCGTGTCAGGAACAGGGCTGGCTGCATATTAGAAAGAGTCAGACTCCAGCAGAATTCAGCAGTGACAGTATTCCTAGTGGGCTGCTCTACACTCAGGACAGTTACACTGGAGTCTGGAGGCTCAGGCTTCTGGCTGCAAGCTGGACTCCTGCTCCACAACATGGAATCCCTGAGTCATTGCTGTCAAGTCCTGAGAGCCTCTGCTTGAGCTGGAAGCAGTGGCTGACAAGGATTGTGTGACCTTGCACAGATATTGGATTTCATTACACCAGTCACCCTTTTAGAGTGCTTCGAGATTAAAGAACTGCCAAGTCTCTTCCCCTGTTTATTCCAAGTGAAAGGCCGAAAGCAGAACCAGAAAGCACCACCCAGTGCTAAGGCAGACAGGCCACTTACAAGCCTGTGTGTCAGTTTTTCCATCCAGGTCAACAAAAGCAGAGTTCTCAGCATTGGACAGTGCAGACTGCTCGTCACAGCTGCTGTGGAATTCGGGCATCTTGGACAACCATGTGGTATTCCTGCATTTACACAAATGCTTGCTAAATACTGCAGAACTAAACCAATTTTGAAACGAGAGCACTCCAGCACAGAATCTCCTCTTTCAGGCAAACAGCCTTGATAACAAGCATCCTTCTTTAGGGACAGGTCATGGGAAGTCTTGGAATCTTGCAAAAACTGCCTCGCCTCTTGCAACAGGGAAAATATCACTTACATTTTAATGATTAAAAGACAAAGACAACTACCAACAGTTATGAATAAAATTCTGTGCTCCAACAGCTTGAAGTACCCTGGGGTTGAGAAACACTACTTACTATCTGAAGCTTGATTGTTTTCCCATCTAGTTCTATAGTTCTGATTTTGAAGTCCACACCAATCGTGCTGATGTAACTTTCTGTGTACGTGTCATCCTAGGAAAGAGAGGGAACACAAGTCAAGCCAGCTGCACCTCTTCTGCAGTCACCTGCTTCACTAATCACCAGGCAGACAAAGGTACTTCATTTCCTTGGAAAACCAGCCTGACCTCTCATGGCAAAGTCCAGGAGGCAACTGGGTATTTCCACTGAGTATTTGCTTTTCAAAAATTCTGCAAAGTTTTTCAAAAGCACCACAAGCAAACAGGTCTGTGTTTCAAAAACTAGTCACAAAGTCTCTTTTTGGCATATCCTGTAGTATTAAATCCTTGTGAACTGTAATGTAAAATCCAGTCTTTGCTCATGAAGAGCGACTCAGAATAACCACTGTGGTTATTAAAACACACCAGATTTGTATATCCCTTTGATGGTTTTCATCTGTTATTACACAGAAGCACCTACAACACGTCAAAGGCTTTGCCTCAGTCACAATGAATTCACACACATGAAATTTCAGATCCTCTGCTGCTGCAGCTGCTTGCTGAGGCCAGGTTAGAGTTACAGCCTGGCACTTGTGCTCTGCAACCTGTGTCAATCCAGGAAGGAGCTTGCAGGGACATGGCTGCAGTCTCCAGCAGGCCTTCAGGCACACAAGAAGTGCTGGATCAGCCTCTGCTTCCTTCCAAGTGATTCTCAGCTTGTCAGCACGAAGGAAGTTTCTACTCCTGAAGTACCTGCAGGACAGAACTTCATGGACAATATACCCCAAGAGGCTCTGTGCAACCAGTAGGTATCAGAAAAGCAAAGGATTTCTTTGGGCTGTGAATGGAAGACATCTTGGGTAATACATCCAAGCAAGAATAAAGTATTAAGCCTTTCAGAATGACATGACACTTATTTCCTTAGCATTTCAATACTCAGGAGGGTATGTCTGAAAAGCCTGAAGTTTAACCCACAGCGGGTAAGCCAATGCTGTGGTAATTCCTTATGTCAGGGTAAAACAGCTTAGTTGGGAAGTCACATTTTTCCACAGGAAAAAGCTACTTAATTGAAGAAACACCAGATAACCGAGCACAAACTTAAGCTGGCTATCGGAAAAGAGAAGCTGGATTATTCACATGAAGCCAGAATTAATTCAAAAGCATCTGCAAGAGAAGCAGGCTAGAGTGCTCTGGGAGTACTGCTCCAGCTGTGGTGTCACTTGCAACCCACTGCCTCTATGCTGTGAGCAGAGCAGGTGACATCCCTCTACTGCTCGTGGTGATTTTAGTGCCTCCCTGCCCCAACACTGCACCCACCACCTGAGGGCTATTTGCACACCCTGGACTCCCATCTCACACTAACATGAGAACAACAGGCTCTTTCCAGACGTGCCCAGAGCAATTGTTCAGGCTGTTGAGAATGGTGCCATCACCTTGCAGTAGCATCACACTCGAGTTCCTATTAGTGCCCCATATTCTCTCCTTCCTTCCTCCCACGATAATGTAAAGCTGCACTTTGGCAGACACAGATAAAAGTTCAGTGGACTCCACCTTTTCCTACTAAGAGCTGTCTGACTAGTAGATCTTTTCAATGCTGACACCAAACTGATATCTGGCTGAAAACGTTCTTATCAAGTAGTACCCGATCAAGGTCTTGCCCTCACACATTTGTACCCCTCATGTCTGAAGCACTCACCCCGGAATTCAAATGTTCTACCAATATTGTAAAGATGGAAGTTAATTTAAGATACCCGATTCTCAAGTAACAGGGAAATTAGAACTAAGCTTAACTGGACATAGTCTTGGTATTATTTCTTTCCAACTGACTCAAACACGAGCCAGACACAAAGTCAGAAGAGAGGAGGCTTTTGCAATACTACGCTTATTTCCTCGTATGCCAGACCTGAGAGGCAGCAGCCCTGCTACAAGAACTACCTGAAAGGAAAGTTCTTGCTAAGTAGCTTTTTTACATAAAGTTTTCAAATGTGATCACTTACTGCAAACCTAAGTAGAAGGCAAGATTTCCCAACACCGGAGTCTCCAATCAGAAGTAGCTTGAATAAATAGTCACTGCAGAAGGGAAAAAAAAAATTAGGTCACTTAATGAAAAACACTGTCAAGAACTAAGTTCCTTACAGCCACTGAACTGTCATGTTTGAGGGAGGGAATTAATTCACTGCTGGGCAGGTCACCTACCGCTCTGAGCTCCTCTATCCAGTTTAGACAGTCACAATTTACTGGGTGAGGGAAGTGTGAGGTGGACGGTCTGAACACAACATTTTTAAGTGGAACTGTGCCTTCCTAGGGAGTTACTCTGGAGCTACCAGCAGGACTACCAGCAAGACTAACACAGTCCTACTCCAGCCCTTGATGGTTTAGCCAAGACGAAAATCATGCTCTGCAATGAAATGCAGGACTTATTGCTTAGCTGAGCAACTCCAACAGTACACAGGTGGCAGTGGCAGCCTGCTGCTCACCACAGCCATTACCTTTGCACCTTTAGAGTCACAGGCTTGATTCCACTGCCCTTCATAAACACTGTGTGTATGGCCAAACCCAGGCATTCCTTTCCTCAGTGTAAGTTACCCATATTTAAGTTCCAGCAGAAAGCAACAGCACTGCGTGCAATTTAAATGTACAAACCATGAACACCGAGTGCAGTGGCCTGTTAAAGCAAAATGAACATCCAGCCTTCCACAAGAGACAATCAGCAGTGACCAATATCCCACCGGCCTTCAGGAATTAAAGCTGAGGTTATTGCCAGATGAGGACACATCTCTGGGGGATGTCAGGTGTGATATTGGTAATTCTCAAGACACTGGAAGAGTTGACAATTCTTTTTTTGCTTAATTCTCAGTCTTCCCAATATTAAAGAACAAGCACAGTGCCAACAGTGACCAATCTAGATTTACACTTCAAAGAGCAGTGAAGATTTGATTGTTGGCAAAACAAGGTTTTGTGTTTTTTAGTTCTAAAACTAATGGGGAAACTTCATACTGGAGAACAAGTAGCAGAGAAAAAGCAACAAATCCCCACTTGACACATGTTATTTTGCTTCCTAAGTACTGCACTCAGTTTACAACTCTCCAGCCCTACAGTGCCCAGGATTAAGCCCTGTTCTCATATAACAAGAGTTCAGCAGACATATTTTGATGCCCACTTAACCACACTGAGTAAAGATGAAGTGTATGTCAATGCCTGAAGTCAACTGTCCCCACCTATTACTCCCCAGCACCACCACTGGCTCGAGCTGGCAGGAATCCAGCCAGGAAACTGCATCCATCCCCAGATAACCACCAGGCAGATGGTCAGCTGCTCGGCTTTGCACTCCAGTTCCCAAGTGACTCTCACCCTGGCTGGCCCCAGGCTGCAGGAACACACCCAGCTGAAGCCTCCAGCTTCCACAGTACTTGTCTCAGGGCTGGAGAGGTCTCAGAAGTGGCAAATGCAGCAACTAATAAGCTGATGCTTAAAAATGCAACCTTACCTCACAGTGTAAAAGCTGAAAGCACCCAAGGTATTTAAAAGGAATAACCAAAGTCAGAGGATACCTGACAGCTTAGTCACAAAAGTCACTGCCTGTTGAGTCAGGTACTCACAGGAGGCAGGATGGTTTTAGGAGAATGACAGTCACTAACCCAAAGTGTCCAGGGGACACAAGTCACATCCCATCCCACCCCGTGTGCCTTGACAGATTCAAGGTGGCTGAAGCACCATTTACTGATCAGAAAACTTCTCACCCATCAGTGGTTCAGCTCCACAAGGGCAGCACAAACCCTCTGTAACCTGCAGACCAAGGTGAGGTACAAGAGCTCCAAGTCTTGGCCCACAGTTATTTCCAAGCCTTATTCCCCACCATTAGTGCCTCAGCTCCTTCAGACTCCAGCAGGAAGTTTTGCTTGTTCAGTTCCCTACAAACTCAGCAATCCTGAAGTTACATTACTTAGAATAAGCACTAATACACTTCACAGTATTAGAGCTTGCAGCACATTATAATCCCCTCAACATTAGCATTATGTTGTCTTCACTAAAATTGGTGGAAAAAAGTAACTCCTTCCTGGTACAGGAAAGGCTCTAGTGAGGAGACTGATACCCACTTAAAAACCTCCTCCTGCTTCCAAGAGTAGCTCAGACATCAAGTAACTTGTCTTCCCTCTGTTTCTCTCAGCACTCAAGAGCAGCTCCCATCCAAACCTACCCTGCCATTGAATCTGCTACTGTTCAGCAGCAAAGAACAGCAACAGCTCACACACAGAACTACTGTCAACACGACAAGAACTCAGAAGCTTTAAATACTGGGTTTGACATCTTTGCTGTTCAAACCTCCCCAGTTTGGGCTTCAGTATTTCCAGAAGCAAGAGATAACCACAGGCTTATCCAGTGGCCTCACCCCACCAGCCCCAGCCCCAGTCCAGGGCAGCAGGGCTGGAAACAGCCCCTCCTGAGTCAGCTCTGTCTCTGACCTCACCAACTGGTGTTGTGTCACAAAAACCTACTTCTGCCAGATAAGCAAGACCGATGCTTAGATCTGCATCAATTTGGAAATAATTTAAGTAGAACCTCGCAATTTAGGTTTTTAGTTTTTTAACACATCCCACATTCCAAGGACAGCTTGGAAGCTGCACCTTTTAAAGCTTTAAGACCTTTTAAAACACAGCAGGTTCCTGCACAGGGGCTGTGGGAACCAAACGTGCAGCTCTTGGGTACAGCTACAGCTTCCATCAACAAATTAAATATTCCCAGACGGAACTACACCCAGAGTATTTGTGTAAAGGGGTCCAACTGCAGCAATGTGTCCAACGAGCCACACAAGTTAATTCTGGTATTTATTCCTGAAGAGCCACAGAACCAATTCTAAAGCCACTGAATTTTGCTCTTTAAAGCTGAAGACTTAAAACTCCTGAGCTCCTCCAGTTTAGAGAGCCTTCCTAAAGCTGGCTGAGCCATGCAGCATTGCCTTCTCCACAATGCTTGGGAGACAGTGGGAATTCAGGTTAATCATTCAATTACTTTACATAAGCAAGTCATATTTGGGACCCTTGGAGAGATCACACTGGAAAAACATGAGCAGCAAGGCAGGGACAGTCAGTAGGAGTGAGGCTTTCAAATCCTCCCCAGCTGGAAGGGGATACAGTAACTTCCTCTTGTCAAAGAGATAAAGGACAAGTATGTGAAGATTAACTGCCTCCTGCAAAAGGGGGAAAAAAAAGGCACCTCCAAGCCAGCCCTGTCCATGTTCTGAGCAGTGCATCCTCCTCCTCTTCCATGCAGCAGTTCAGCAGAAAACCAGGAAATCAAGTTTAGGGCAGGGCTGTGTGGAACAAGGGACCTGTGGGCTTCTAAGATACTGCTGTTTGTACAGGGAGGCAAGTGGGGATTTTTTAAATGCCAGGAAGGTTCGATGCCTCTGCCTCTGGATCCAGCTTTAATCACTGATGTCAGCTGCAAGTTCACTGCCAACAGGTACTCGGGCAGCCTCAGTCCCCAGTCTCGGCTCCACCACCCCAGAGATGTCTCTGAAGAGCAGCGCAGCTGTCACTCTGATCACACGCGGCTCGTGCGAGCAAACAGAGCCCAGCAGACACGGTGCCACTTCGCATCGCAGGGTGGGGCTTGGAAAGGTCACAACAAACAATTTCAGACGGTCCCAGCAGCCCAGGAGCTGCCACTGCATTGCCACCGACCAACCACTGCCACACAAGGCTGAGCCCCCTCTCCTGAAGAATGCAAAGAACCCGCCAGATTTACTCCAAACCCCACTTCATTTCCTCACCTGTGCCCGAGGGCATGGAGAACAAGACCCAGGCACCGGATCAGGGCTGGCGTGGCTCTTGGACAGTGCTGATGCCACTCATCCAACCCCACTGAGGGCACAGCAGGGGCAGGAAACGCTGAACACGACACCACCTCCTCACAACAGAGTCAATATTGACATTTTGGCTCCTTTAAAGGCCAGCAGGGAGGGAGGAACACAGGGAATACATCCCAGTGCCAGGTGTTTTCAGAATTCAGCTTCCAAACAGTAACTCCAATATCAGCTTTTCACCTCCTTCACTCGATGAAAAAACAAACAGCCCACTAGGCTGCCCCACAGCCCTGGAGTTCCAAGGAAGCTCCCAGAAGTACTCACCCTTTCCTCAAATCCCTGCACGAGCAGATTCTAATCCTGAACTTTAACAAGAAAACTGAAGCAGGTCCTCAGTAAGGAATTTTAACCAGCTATCCCACGGACTTCTGACAGAGTTCTAGAGTGCCCAGGGCAGAGGACTTGAGGCTCCAGCCTGATCTGAAGCTGTGATAAGGAGGTGAGAATGTGCTACATTATAGGCAAAGCAATCCTAAGAAGAAAAACAGACTTATCTGTTACAGGGAACTAGAAAGAATAATGTCATAATCCCTTAAATCTTACTCCTGGTACAGGCAGACACGGCAGTGACAGGTATTTTCCGTCCATCCCACCACACCCTTCCCATCTCCTCCCCTTATCCTGCGGATGCAAACCTCCCAGGAAGTGCCAATTTAACGCTACAAGTTAATCTCAAACTATAGCTTTTCCCCTTTGTTTCACTTTCGAGAGGCTCAGCTCCTTTGGATCCCTCTTCACCGAGAGCAAATCCTTTCCAAAACGTTTTTCCCAACGCTGCAGGGAACGACTCCCTGCCATCATTCTAGAGAGCAGAGAGAAAAGAAGAAAGAAACAAAAAATCCATGGAAGAAGTCCCCTGCGACCTGTTTCTGTTAGTGGCCTGACACTTCGCAGGTGTTGAAACTCGAGAAGTCTGCAAGCTAAACTTGAGAGCCACCAGGGCTTTTTCACCCACTGCCTTCCCCCGGCCACTGTTTTGGTGTTCCCGAAGCTACAGGAGCAGGTTTGTGATGTAACCTTGCCAGGATGTAACCCGAGTTCCTGCCTGTGCCTCTCGCCTTTCACCAGCCCCCTCCCACCCGCCGATGGCCACTTGTTTTGCTCCCCGGGCGACTTTAATGGCCCCGGAGCTCTTGTTTGTGAGCACGGGAGCCTCGGCTGGGTGGAACAGCGAGGCTGTGAGCACGGGGAAGTTATGGGGGAGCGACTTCCATGAGGATCCAGAGCACCACACGTGTGTTCCAGCACCAGAACCACCCACCCCCCCGAGTGACATCGGAGGGCACAGTGGCTTCACCCCCCACCCAAAACTGGAGTCCCAGCAAAACCAGCCCCGGCGACCGAATCCTGGACGAGGTGGAAGGGCCGGCAGCGCAGCAGACGATTTCTGAAGTGCTTTGGGAGCTACCTCCGAGCCCCTCCTCCTCCTCTCGCTGGAGCAAAACAAGGTTTATTGTTCCCCCCATCCCGGTGGGAAGGACACGGCGGCTCCCACAGCGACCAGCACACAAACAATCCCCGAGCTCACACACACATCCCCACCCCGGGCAGGGCCACTAAAGCAAAGCGCCCCACTCGCACTGAACGACCCCCCCCCCCCCCCCCGACCACGCC
>VXBA01001362.1:248647-274348 GCA_013399895.1 Serilophus lunatus
GGGGCCTGGGCGCGAGGGGCGGGGTCTCGCGCGGGGGTCCCGCGGTCCCGGGGGCGACCCCGAGTCCCTCCATACCGGGAGTGTCACCCTCCCATCCCGGGGGTCCCTCCATCCCGGGAGCTGTCCCGGGTCCCACTCTCCCATCCCGGGGGTCCCTCCATGCCGGGAGCTGTCCCGGGTCCCACCCTCCCGTCCCGGGAGTCTCTCCATCCCGGGCTCCATCCTTCCCTCCCGTCCCGCTGGGCCCGGTTATCCTCCCCCCGTGCATCCCGGGAAAGGCGTTATTTCCCCCGGTGGTTCCCTTTCCGTCAAGCTGGACACGGGACGGGGCGGTCCCGGGGCCCCATCGGGTTCTCAGTGGTTGGGGGAGGGACAAGGCGAAGGTTATCGCGGATATCGGGAACGCGGGCAGGCCGGGGAGGGGAGAACCCGCTCTGCTGTTTGTTGTACCTCTTAAGAGTTCCCTGGTCAACCACTTCCAACAAATTCTCACTGGAATATCAAATCGTATCGCCGGCACTTTAGCTGTTGATATTCCCGGGTTTATTCCCGGCCCTTTCAAAAGCACTGCAACACTACACATCATTCCAGGCTCGCACACAGGGGCACTGCTAAACCTTACACGTCTTAACAGCTCCTTCTAATCAGCTCGGGAATTTAAATCCCAACTAAATACATATTATCCGACGTTATTTCATTACAAAGGGCACAGTATAATACACCGACCAAAGTTTATCTTCCAACAGGCTCAAAGGACAGGAGGAACAATCTCCAAGTGGATTGCGAGATCACTGACACATCCCGTGCAGGGAAGAGTGTCTAGGACTGAGTGGGAACTGTTACTGCAGCCATTTAGATGTTGTGTGCTCACAATACTGCCTTCCAGCCCTGGAATTACACCAAGGACTACCAAAATAACCAGTGTGAACGGCAGTCCTTCCCTTGCACAGCAGCAGAACAGAGCTGAAGCCCCAGAGGAACTGAAATTGCAGCCTTTTCCCTTTTTTCTCCCCGCAATAAGATCAGAAGTCACTCGTGCTCTGCGCATCTTCGTGGTTTTAGCTGTGTTCAGTTCCTCACAAAAACTCAGTGAACTGTGCTGGCTGTAGTTTGCAATGCATTGGTTACAGGGGGTTTGGGCTTCCTTTGCTTTCTCGGCTTGCTTGTTAGGCAACGTAATCTACAGATGAATCTACCACGTAACTTGCTGTACTTTCTGCTTCTGTGGTGGCCGCAGTCAGTTTCCACTTCCCTTCCTCTATGACTTGGTGTATTTGTGAAACAATGCCTGTTATGTTTGATGTTTGTCATCACAAGTCCGGTGAATCCTTTGAAACGCGCTCTCCTCTCTGGTACAGCCTCATGGAAGGTGACCATGAGATGTGCAGGAATATCCCAGAAGACAAACTTCATTTAGCAGACATTCTCTGCTGAATACAAGAGTTGGTTTTGCAGGGACATTTTGTAACATTTTGTGATTTTACTTTCACTCTTCCCCAGTGAAACAAAAAGCTCCAACCACCCCAATTCCTTATTCTGTTGTGAGGAATAACTTTCACAGGCCACAATAAATAAGGCTCTGCCACATATGGCGCTGCATAAATATACCCAGCAAAGTCAGAGTAGATTCAGGGACAAACCAAGAACAGCTAACTATGAACCCACAAATTTGATTTACTTCTGGAGTAGGGCACAGGTTAATAGGCGTTTGAGATGCTGTTTCATCTCAGAGAAATAATCGTGTCTGTGTCTGAGAAGAGCATATTTAATCTGTGTGAGTGCACTGGCAGGGTGGCAGTTAAAGCAACCCATAGCTGCAGGGTGTAAAGAGAATGAAAATCAAGTCTCCTCCTGCTCCGCAGGGATGAGCAGGGAGGGCTTTCTGCTGCCCATTTGGAGGCTGAGGTCACCTCATCACCTGCAGCTGAAGATCTGCACGTGTACCTGTTCAACTGGATGAGCAGGCTCAGGACCCCTGCTTGGTCTCTCGCTGGGATCTCAGCAATGATTTTTAAACCCTCTATCACGTTCTGTCCTGTCCCTCCTCCTGGCTCCAGGGGTTATTCATGGCTTGTCTTGAACACCATGAGCTGCTGGATGGTCAGATAGGCCTCGCTTGTCTCTAACAAACAGGAAAGTAATGCAAGGAGCAACATCAGATGCCAGTTAGGGAAACATTATTCATGTAGCTTAAGGGCTGAATTCTGCCTGTGAACACGGAGGTTGATTTTATCCTGTTAGTTGCAGAATTTCCTTCGGCTTGGGCTGCAGTGCTCTACCAGAGCAGCCAAGGGAAAGCCATGAGCATGTGACTTGTAACCACCTTCCCCAGTCCTGTCCACCCTGGGGCAGCATCCTGACCCACTAACTTGTGTTTTTGAGGTTGAGCTCTGCTGGTTCCTGGTTCCACTCAGGTGATCTACCATCCCCTGCTCCCATCTCCCTCCTCCCCAGGCCACTAAAGGCACGTGCCAGAGAAGGCTCTGGGAAATGAGGGGACAGAGGATGGGAGGCAGGGAGAAAGCAAGCTGCAGGGGCTGCAGTCAGGTGTAACAGGGGAAAGGAGGAAAAAGAGCAGAGATGATGGGGAAGGAATGTTACAGCTGCACGAGCTCGGGTTTTGCATTGCAGTACAGAGCCCCTATGTCTGCTCTGCCATGGGGGCTGCCAGTGGGACTGGGACAGTATCACTTGTGTGGAAAGCAGGATTCATTCTACCTTCCTCTTCTCCCCTTATTTTATGGGAAATGGTCCATATTTTTTAGGCATATAACCACACCTCACAGTCACAGGGTGAAGGAAGGTTTCAGGTCTGCTCTCTACCACAGTTATACCCTGAAAATGTCTTTCTTTTCCCTGTGTAACAGTTCTTGAACCAAAGGTAGGAGGAATCAGGCTTCTGACCCAGAACTGCCTCCCCACAAAGTTGTCATGTTAGCACAGCAGTGTTCAGATGCCATTTGCCCCCTGCTGGGTCCTTTTCCCTAGACTATGTATAAAATCAGAGAAAAAACCCCCAATATAGGTACTTATTTGCCATCCTGTCTTCCTATGCCCTTCGTTTCCCTTCCCCCCTCTCAGTGTCTGATCCACGGAGTGGGCAGTTCACAGGCTGATAGATGCACAACAGCCTTGCCAAGAAGGTCAGGCACCAGGAACACACAACATTGCAACTGGCTGTTTTGATACTGGGAGTGCTGGGGAACAAACACTGATTTTAGCTTATCAATAGCAGCGTGTCTCTCTCGTCTTGCTCACAGTCCTCCCATGTTTATAATCTCTCTGCAGGACTTGTCAGCTACCAGGGTTTTTTAGACAATATAACCAATCTATTTGGGACGTGTTGGCAGCACACCTAAAACGGTGTCAGTAAATTTTTCCTATTAATTCTGGTTTTAGGAAATAAGTGGTAAGAGAGAAATATGTAGCTGATGGACCTGTGGAATCACTGGGAGGGAAAGAACAAATTAATGTATACTCATTTGTAGTCTGATGTCAGAAAAATAGTAATGGAGAGGAAAATGGTATTCTGGAACTGTTTAAAAGTGTTGGTCCACTATCACACTTTGCTTCTTACAGGAGGGCAGTGGAACTTACTGGTCTGCGAATCACCAGCTGATGTCCAGCTCAGTTTTCCTGAACATCTGGGCTGTGCTTTCACATCCTTCAGTGAGGGTAATGGAGCCAGAGGTTTCACACTGGTTCCAGTCACATGCAGAGGACAACAGGTACAGAGAGAGTGAACTGTCAAGAGCACTTGGTGGATATGAAGTGATAACAAGATGCTCGAAGAGCAGATGTCCAACTCTGCTGAGCTAAATCTCTTTTGGGAAACTCCTAGAAGGAGACTTAGCACCTTTTTCGGGCTCCTTTCTTCAGGCCTAGTTTGCTTCAGTACCGCTGTAAGTACATGGGATATTTGGTGGCAACTGTCACCCAAATTTGAAGAAGAAAATTATGTTGAGCAGAACATGAAACACTGTAATAAGCTGGTTATCTATTAACTTTGATAACTTTCTCCTTTTTTTGCTTTGCACTGTTGCCACGGTTCAGACCTTGATTTCACAATATTTTGCAAAACTGACAGTACATCACTTTCTGTATTGTATGAGTAGCCATGGAAGGAGCAGAGGAGTTTGGGAGCTGGGGCTTCTGGGACACAAGCCTCCAGAAGCAGGGGAGCATTGCCAGCTTAGAACAGCAGCTGAATGCATTTGCTAAAATCATGGGGAAAAAAAGAAGGCTGGAAGAGACTCCAACAGCTGATCTAGTCTGTTCCTCTGCTTCAGCTTCGTCTATTTTCATCTCAATAATGGTATTCTTGAAAACGTCCAGATATGACAATTCCACTGTTCCCACAGGCCATTTATGACAGCACCCACAAGAAAGGTAAAAAAAGCTCACCGCTAAAATGATTCCAAGGATAAATTAAGCAGCTTAGGCTTTTACTTAAGGTTGTTGGTGAATTCAGTGCACTTCACTTCATCTGTTATATCCTGGGCACCTTTTCTATCATAATCTTCAGTGCCACAAGAGGCACAGAAGACAGAGCCCGAGCTGATGTGCTGAACTCTGTGGCTCTGTGCCAGCTGAGGACCTGACCCGTTCGTTTTGACAGCGGCAGCTCAAACTCTGGACCACAACTGTGCACCAGAAGGTTGGACCTTGAGGCTGCTGTCTCCTGAGCACCTGATGTGCTTGCAGCACTCATTTCCTCTAGCAAATGAACCCTTCCTTTCTGCTGCAGACCTCGGTTGAATGCCTCACAGACGCTGGGGCAGAGTCCTGATAGAAAGCACACTTGAAAAGGGCCCAGAAACGTCAGCTTTGCTCAAGCGGGGATCATAGTCCTCCCCGCAGGTACTGCCCCGGGCTATCTTCTACCTCTGACTCATGCATTTTGCAACAGGGGAGATAGCAGGGTAGTACTCCATGGAATTTGGCCGCTCTGCTCTTTGCCTAGGTATCTGTTTGCTTAAGAGTTCGATTCATCATACCAATTATCATCTAAATGCTCTGGCACATATTCATCCAGCTGGGCTGGCATCTCTCTGCTTAGCACCGGATGTTATTTAACACTGACATTGATTTAATACTGTAGGTTCCTTTATTGGGTTTTGTAGGTGGCTTTGATGCCAGAGTTCTGGAAGGGAGTTTCACCCTGCTAAGCTGAAAAGCCTGTATTTTCATATGCATGTGCATGGCATCCAGCAGTGGCAAAAGGATACATTTCTAATGAAAAACAGCACATCAAGTCAGTAGCTGAACTTTCTTTCAGCTTTCCTTCTACTGTCCCACCCCTTTTTTTCTATACCAGCTTTTGTGCCACCAGTCTCTCTTCTGATGTCTTTTTCAAAAATTTTATTCTCTTTTTTTCTTTGTTTGCAATCCTTCTCTGTTTGCTCATTCATTTTACACACCTGCCTGGCACAGCATCTTCCATACTTCGTGTATTTCACACTTATAGGGGCCTGCAACATGTGATTGAACAACAGAATGTCCCTCTTGCTTCATGGCCTGACATCCACAATAGTATTTTACACTTTCCATGATCTCAGTTTTGGTCTTCTCCCTTGGCATTTTGTTCTCACTTCTTTCATTCCTTGAACGTTCCAACTCACTTGGTTTGGGGCATTCATTAGCATTCATTCCATTTAGCTGTCAGGAGATGCATGTGCAATTCAGTGTCAGGAGTCTCAGACCTCCATATGATACTTGGGTCTGCAATTGCATATTAGGCCATCTTCTGGAATTATCTGTTTCCATCGTGGCTACAAATGCAGAGAGAAAGGAGGAGCCACCTCCCACACTACCCAGGAACAAATGCATATCTTCAGAAGGAAAGGACAAGCAACTTTTGCCAAGCTCCACCGGCACTTTTCCTCTCCCCACACGATTAACCTGGAGTCCTGCCAAGGCAATGGTTTGAGAAATATTGTTACAGCTCAAAGATGAAACACTAAATAGACCCTCAAAACACAGCACATACTGTTCAGGACTTGCGCCTCCAGTGCCTTGCAAGCACAGAATTCTTTTTGAAAACTCTCAAAAGTCTTTCTTACCACTCTCTTGTTTTTCTTGTCCACACTTTCTTTTCAGTTTTCTGTTATGTTGCATTCTTAAAAACGGCAATAGATTAAAAAAAACAAACCAGGAAACAAGGCCACTTAGTCTACCCAAAGTTCGAAATGCAACCTCTCTATCTTTCTGTAAACAGGTACATTTCAACTCAAGAATTTCAGTTTGTAAAGTATTATGGGATTTGGGGAGATTTGAAAATAAACTTACATAACTGGTTTGTCCTATCAGTAATGTTGATAACTATGTACCTTCCTTGGCTGGCAGACTAAACTTTGAGTAGTCATACACTAAATTAAACTAACAATCAACAGAAAACCAGATGGGATTCATCTTTTATTATTGTTATTCGGCATGAATAACAATAAATGTAACAAAAGCTCAAGGTAAAAAGCTCAGGCTCTGTTTCAATTAAGAGAGTCTAATGCCTTCATCTGCACCCTAACACAGCC
Source organism: Serilophus lunatus (assembly GCA_013399895.1). Lineage (NCBI taxonomy): Eukaryota > Metazoa > Chordata > Aves > Passeriformes > Eurylaimidae > Serilophus > Serilophus lunatus. The sequence goes on from VXBA01001362.1 coordinate 255,178, forward strand.
AAGACAGGACTTTTCAGAATTAGGCATCATCTTTATTGTTTCGAACAGAAGCTCATAATTTGTATCATATGAGGTTACACCACTATAATCCTGTCCTGTACCCATCAGTTTAACAAGTCCTTGAAGAAGCAAAAAACAGCCTTTGAACAGTGATTTACTGTGACTTGTGGCATCAAATTTTGAAAAAAATAAAATTAATAAAGGCTTCATTATGTTTAAAATATTAATCAGTTAATTCAAGAGGTAAAACTCTTCATAGTGGTAAAGCCAATATGAGAAGCAAGCCTTCAATGGGTTCTCTAGTCCACAAATGGTAAAGAACTCAGCCCCTGCTTTAGTGGAACAGGTACACCTCAAGGCTTCAACAAACAGGCAACACGACCTATTTTACACATCTTATCACTTGCAAATTTTGAAGACTCATCTGTGAGTGAAAGTGAGTCCAGACATGAAATTTATCTGGATTGTACAAAGTCAGAGTTAGGAAATTACACTCAGGATTCAGCTAAGTGTGGAAAATTTTCCATGCAATTTGAAGTTTTAATGATTGGGTGATTTTGTTTTCCTTCTCTCAGTTTCTTGATCTCCCTCTCTATCTCTTTTCTTTTTGCTTTTTTAATTTATTTTTTTAAGATTGCATGGTGGCTGCACTGACTTGGTACCCCTATCCATACTATTTACACACACACACAACCTAAATAAAACAAGAAACTCTTAAATTCCACAGAGATGATTCATTTTTCAAGCTAAAAGGCAGCAACATTTAATTACCAGCAGGCTAATCCTGCAATCGTCCCTCACAGGAACCACTCAACACAATGGAAGGTTGCTAAATTGATTCTAAGTGGCACTGTGTAGTGACTGACAAACGTAAAAAACAAACAAACAAGAAAGCAAAGGTGTCCAGACATAGGACACCCTCTGAAATGTGGTAGAAAAGCATGAATTAAGTCTAAAATATCCGCAGTGGCAGGTAATTTAGATCTAGATTGATTTCCAGGTATACTAAAATGTTTCTCCCAGATCTCAAAGGCTGCTTACAACGTATCAGTCACATGGATTTTCTTCTAAGAGATACTCTTCCATGTCCAGGAGGGTTGTTGAACTAATTCATCAGTAAGATCCTTTTCCTGAGACCAACCACTGATGAAGCAGCTCCAGTTTATTTCTAAAAGAAAGCAAAAGGGGAAAGAACTAATACATAATTTCAGGAGCTATAAATTCACCATTAAAAAAACGTACTTACATTCCCCTGGCTGTTGTGAAAAATATTTAGAAATAATGTTATTTGAGATAAAGGACTGAAACTATCTAAGGATCAAGTAATTCATAGTCAAATGCAAGTCACAGTTAAATACAATCACTCCCTACATGTTGTATGTATTGCCTATGTTCATTAACTAAGGAGATTCTTTTTGTACCATGCAAAAAAGGTTGACATTTTGAACACATGAGATTTACTATTCAAATTTGGCTGTTATCTAACACAATATTGCCCTGTGTAATATGCATTCCATAACTGGGCTTTTATGTCCAAACACAAAATCTGCTAAAGGACATGGTTCAAAAGACCTAAATGAAGAGCTTCAAAAAGTCATGTGGAGCAGAAAGACAGAGGGTTACTATGTATGATGAGATTTGAAGAAAATAAGTAATCAGGACAACTACATTTGCTTTCCTTTTTGGTGTCCATGAGAGATTCCCATGGAAGAGATAAAACACACAAGGGAACAAGGATGACAGCTGATGATTTTTCATTGCTCTTTTGTTCTAATAGTGTAGTTCAGAAAGAACAATGGACTACTGTGCTTTCCATCAACACGTAATTAACAATATCAGAGATCCCAGTCCTCCTCATAATTCAAAACAGTCTGCCTTATCTTTTTTAGATTATGTCCAATTTAACACTTGGGGAATTGAATGAGCACCCTACTCTGAGCAGGTATTTTGAGAGGCACCCAGTTCTACGAAACTATGGGGTCATACATTCTCCTCCAAATCCTACTTAGAGCAGTCATCCAAAATTGTGCAAAATAACCATCCACCCTATTTTAATGGTTACATTTTGTGCTCCCTGTCATAAATCCCAAAGATTACTGAGGAGGATGCAGCCTATCTAAAATTAAGAGGACAAGGGGAAACTGCAGTGGCAATGTGCACTGTTGCAACGTACACTGCGGACACAGGAGCAGAAAAAAACTTAACGGCCCTGGGAACCACTTTCTATTGAGGGATATGACAAAATCTACCACAGATCTTTCCTGTAAAGCTGAAGCCAGGCTTCTTTTGGTGGGCAGTTACCTGACATGACAAAAACAGCTGCATGAAATGAACTGTGGATATGACATTTAGTCCATTAAACTGAGTCAGAAACAACTCATTCTTCTCCCTAACGTTGCTCTGAAGCAATTGGCTGCAGAGAACCAAGATACTGGTCTCTGGTAGTAAGACAGCAGACAGTATTCCAAGGAAGTTCCAACTACACCTTTATGTTTACTGCCATTTTGCCAAGCTGAAACATGTTTCTCCTGCTCACTGGACTACATCCCGAAGGACAGTCTGGCATGTACCCAGTGACAGACAGGCCCTGAAAGAAATAAAATGGGGCATGTGTAGTTTGTCTAATAAGTAATGTCTATTAAATGTTTAAGGCCGGGCTGATCTTAATACCATCACTTGCTTAATAACTGAGAGTGATAAGAGGGAATGACAGGACAAAAAAGCTGCACTTTGCCCTTCATTGTATCTAAACAAGCATGAGAGTCACCCAGTACTTTAGACTCCTTCCCACAGCTGAGCCTAAAGCTCATTGTTATTATTTATTAATTATATAAATTAATTATATGTATTAATTTAAACATATAACATGTTCAAGGCACAGGTGACCTGAAGGAAGTGATCCTCTGTTTTTATAACAAGAATCCTGTTGGCCTTTCCATCCAAATGGGTGGCTCCACACATATACAGCCCATTTGGCAACAACGTTCTTAACAATCTATTTACATTTGTAATTAGTTTATTGTAATAGTTAATTATTAATAGTAGTCAATTATTGTAGTTAACTTTTTTTAAAAAAATATATTGATATAAAATCGGAGACTGAACCAGTATCACGACCGGTTAAGTTTAACATTCACTGAAGGAGTAATAACGGCTGACACAATCTGCTCGTCCCTGCCGACATCATCACAGCCAGCTCAGATAAAGATGTTCCTTTTTATTAGAGCAGCACTTTTATGGGCACTATAATGCTTACAGAAACGTTCATATAGCAGCAATTTGCCTTCTAAAGCAAGCGAAAGTTGTTGTGTATAAAAAAAACCTAGGAACTGTAATGCCTTGGTTTCACTTTTGTTTCACATTTGCAACACTGCAACTGTGAAGGTGCAAGATGAAAAGGCTCCATCTTGCTGCTGTGTAGAAGACTCTGTAGACAAACTTAAAAAAAAAAGGTCTCCCAGGAATATATTCTGATTAAAAATGATACATAGACGAGCTATTAATTTAACCAGATCGGCACAAACACATCCTTTGTGAGGAATCTACTCATTTTAACTAGCAATTTAAATGCCAGAGATTTTAAAGTTCAACTCTGAAAAGGAATCTATACAGGAGATGTTGCAAGTTGGACATTTGAACATGTATAAATGAAATGTATGAAGGGGAATAAGGACAAGTAGGGAACATCCAAACTTTGTAGGTGTTCAGGATATTTTGGGGGACTTAGAGTTTCCTGGCGGGCTGCAATCACATGCCACCCCTTCAGCACAACAGAAGGAGATCACATGCTGAATAGACTTGAACTTGTCTGGGCCAAGTTTGAGATAAATGGTCTTCTGCATGTAAAAAGCCGCTACTGTATCATTCTATATCAGAAACTGGGTGAGAAAGGAGGAAAAGGGAACTTTCAGTGGTTTGATTTGATATCCCTTTTGTTTTCTAAAGAATGGTGTTCTACAACTAGATAGCCACGGATAGTAAATTACTGGATGCAAAGAGAAAAGTCTGAGCTATATTTACACTGGCAATTTTTACTGCTTACATAAAACAACAACAAAAAAAGCATCCTTTTACTGATTTTTATACAGAGTATCATCATACTCTGGCAGAACAAAATACATCATCTGAGAAACTGTCTCACAGTGTATGATACCTGGTATCTCTGCCAGTATTAGCTTTATGGACCAAGTAATAATATTATGTTAATGACTGCTGATTGCTATTTGTGTACCAGACTGTTCCAATGCCATGGTGATGAACATGCTGTTGGTGTCTGGAACAGATGGACAGAACACAAGAGATCTTTGCCTTGATTTTAAGGCAAATAGGATTACCTGTTTCATTCATAACACTACAAGAAAGCACAGACAAAAACATGATTCTACTTCCACCTCCAGTAAGTGACAGGAATAAAAAGACACACATTGGGTGTACAAACAATTTACCCTAACTTTCAAGGAGAGCAAATCTTTGGGTCACATGTAAAGGCAATGCAGCTGCTTTGTGCTGTTAAGGGTGGAAACAAAATTCATCACCTTGCTGTCAGCAATTGCCTGTGTCCTGCCCAACACCACCGATTTTCTCTCTGCTGATACAAACACCCCTTACAAAGAAGTCATTGCAGCAGCATTCTGTCATTTCTTGAGAAAAGAACTGAAAAGAACAACGAATGACACTTCATAGGCACTCTTTGATATGAAAAAGAAATAGGAAGAAAAGTACATTTTGGTTCCACGGTGTTGTTTCTTAAGCCCTACCACCAGATAGACACTATTCTGCACTGTCTTATTCTTTTACAGAAATGAAGAAGAAAGACCAAAAGAAGAAGGAAATATTTTCCCTGTAGGTTGTGCAGTTCTGTATAGAATTAAGCCCATGACATTGGGAAAAAAATTATCTTGGGGCAGTCTCATAAACAGTACAATAGATGATGCTGTGTACAGTTGGAAATTGGTTTTAAGTGACTGAAAAAGCAGTTATGTGGGGAAGAGAGCTCTGACAGAGCTCTGAGCCAGTGCCAATAACAATAACAATTCCTTTCCTATCTCAGTGAAAAGCCAAAAGAGGAAACTGGAATCTACTGCTTTCATAAAAGAACTGCCAATTTCCCATTGATATCAGAAGCCAGTCATGTTTGGAAAGGAAATGACCTATTGCTGCATGGCAAAGCTGGCAGGTAGAGATGGCATGCAAACAAATTTCCCAATCACTGATCTACCAAGGTCACAAAACAGAAAGTATAAATGATTTTAAGGACAATCAGTAAGTTCCTGCCAGGTCATCTCCAGATTCTGAAAGCACTTTATTCACCTTGGTATCCAAAAAGGTTTGACATAAGGCCACCAACATAGATGAGGTATCAGATCACTGCAAGACACACAGGATTCTATAAACTACATCAACAAACACCAGCAGACTCTGAAGCACCACAATCATCCACAGAAACACAATGGCAATGCCTTGTCTTTAAATTTAGTCATCTGTTAATGCAGCCAGAAGCGTTCAGGAGTTCCTGCTTGTCCTGCAGTGCTGCCTGGCCCGCAGACAGCATCATCCGATGTCACACTGCAGCAGAGATGTGTGACAGGAGCTGCTGAGCAACGCTGCCAACTCGACGGCAGCGAGCACGAACCGGTTCACCGTGGGGCAGCGAGGAGGAACAACCATGAGAAGTGCTGGAAGTCTGAGGAAACGAGATTTAGCAGCCTCTGCTGAACGTGTCAAGCAAGGACAGCGCTGGGGACGGCTCTCACCAGGGTGTGCTGGTTGGTGGTAAAGCAGCAAAGCCTCGGAACTAAACCGAGAAAACTTTCTGCTGTGCTTTCACTCTTCAGTCCCTTTTTACCTGCAAGCCGAGCCCATCTGTCCAAAGGGTCATGTCACACCACTACAAGAAAAGATTTTAAAAAAGAGATTTTGAGTAGGTCCCCTTTCTCATCTGAAATACGAAGCCTGAGAAAATAACAGGAAATAGCAGAGCAAAGACGGTTTCCAAGAAACACAGAGCCAAATCAGCACTTTGTTCTTAGTGGGTAAATTAAAAAACCTTCTCTGCTGCTCTGTGGAGCAGGGTGAAATACAGCAGCATGACTTCTACTGCTGCAGAACTTTGCATTTGCAAATATTGACTGCATTTTCATTTGTTTCCAGTCACAAAAACAGGTTGGAGAAGGTTGTTAGGGTGGTATTAATTTGAAAGCTAAGCAATGATAGCTGTACATACATGACAGCATCCCTTCCTCCTTCTCAGGGATGAGTTCCTCCATCTTGAAATGAGTATCAAAGATCGAGGGAATTAATTGTTTTCTGGATTTCCTGTTTCTCTTTATTGATTACTGACCATCTGCTGAGAGGAGCTGGCTGGAATTTAGGGTGTGATTCATTTTACTTTGTCAATTACTTCTGTTCTCTCCAATAGGAAAAGTGAAGCTGTGTAGTAAGAAAAGCAAAGCTGGGTACAATACTGTTGTGAGTCTCCATCTTTACTGTCTCAACAATTAAGTCTATTCAGTTTCATTAGGAAAACACCAGATTTCCCATGCTTTGGCACTGAATTTCTAGCCTGGCTTCCAGAAGTTAACCTACATGCTTTTTGTTAACTTTACTATCCCCATATCTAGCAGATGTACTGGTAAATGTCTGCCAGAAGTTGGTCTGGAATGAGGAGGTCGTAATTCAGGGCATGAGAGTAGAATGTAAAAAATCCCTATATTCAAGGCTTTGCCTTTGCCAGCTTCAAAGAGGAAAAAAAATGTGGGGAGGAGGAAATTAAAACTAAATTAAATGAAAGACTCTCCTGTAGCTTTTAGATTTTCTTAGATACTCACCAATGGAATCAGTGAAATATTCTTGAGCAACAGTTAATTTTTAAGCTGATAATTTTCAAAATACTACCAAGGAACACTGGAAGCGGTACTGGAAAATGTGCCCTGAGATGCTGTGACTTACATTGGGCATGTTAAGAGGAAGATCATGGCAAGGGTAATGGTCTGTGCTGTTGGGCACCAGGGTCACACTCTACATAGCCTTTGTGGTTAAATCTGCTCTTCCATGATACAGACCCTTCCAATACATAATGTCAAAGGAAAAGCTTTCAGCCCAGCATGAACACATGAATACTTCTCATAAACAGTTTACAGTCTCCAGCTTTCTTAACCATTTGTCCCTCCTGCAGCCATGAATACATACCCATGCTTGACACCAAGGCCACACAAACAAACCTCTTCCACTCACACCATCAAGAGAACCATTTTATTTGCACACTGGGCTGAGTACAAAGACCACCCCAAACTACTCATTTAGATTCATGTAGTAGTAATGCATAAATTGTTGATATTAACAGAAAGAAGGCCCTTAACATTCATGATATCTAAAGGAGGCCTTGTATTGGAAGACAGCTCTTGTTTCCCGTACATACCCAGCCACACACAGATGATACACAAGGCTCAGTTCTAACCTGCTGGCAAATACTATGTTCAGTGAAGGGAAATGGTCTAAGAAGCCTGAAGCCACAGCATTACTTTCTCGAGCTGATTCAGATGTTGTCTAAGCTTATGCAAGCACAGATCTGGAAAGTCGGGATACCTGTGTTAGTTTACAACACCAGCACTGCTCAGGCAGGAGTCACTCGAACACACTGATCACACCACCTGCATCAGAGTGTTGTGAAAGTCTCTCAGCAGGTTTGACACCACCCTGAAATCCTTACTGGGGGGAATCCTAATCTCACTACCTCAGGATTGTTCAATATTATAAATTGTGATGGTTCAAAGAAGGGCAAGCTGACTGCCTATTAGAATTAAAAAAATAAGGCTTGGAAGGCAGGAATTAAATAAGGAAGCCTGCTGTCTCATAGAGTAATATAAGAAATAAAATAAAAATGGGGAATAGGAATTCACTTCCTCAGATTTAAAATTACTTATCCCTGGATAAGATCTGTGCTGTTGGACAATATTCCCTAGGGTCTAGTCTACATATAGTTCTCATAGAAGCTTTATTACTTTCTAGAAGCATAAGTTACAGTTTGTTTAACTGAAATATTTTTCTGTTACAAGGCCTACTGAACAGTACATTCTTACTGAGAATTTCATTGAGGCAAAGAAGTCTTTTTATTACACCTATCAATACAGATTCTTCCACCCTACTTATCTCAACAGATGTTTTGTATTTGGTGGGAAAATGTTTGCACTTGGAAAAGCACTTAGATAAAGCACTTTGTTTTGTGCAGTCAAGATGTAAATTTTTTTTTACATGTAATGACATAATCTACATCAAACCTACCTTTCTTTCTTAGTAAGTCTGATACAAGGTATACATTATGTATACTCTCTGTATAGAATAAATATTTAGCTGGTGCTAGCAAACATAAGGTTTATTCAAAACCCTGTCTGGGGCTAAATGAAGTTTTCAGAGACAGACAGGATATGAACAGTTCTTCTGATAGTTTCCTCTTTTATTTTCCATTTTGGGTTGTTGTTGTTGTTTGTTTGTTTGTTTTGAGGGGGCTTGTTTTCATTTATTGGGGCTTTTTTTCCCCCCTAGGACAAAAGCATAGCCTGCCACTACCAGATATTTCACCTACAGGTTCTCAAATAGTCAAAGGAGGATTATTTTTCAAATCAATCAAAGCATCAGCAAAAGTATGGAGTTCAGACCTACTGAGATGAAGATCAAAGATTGAGATTGTTGATTTCAACCACAATTTTTTTTCAGAAAATTGTTCTGAATCACAAAATGTGCCCATTAAACTTGACCTACATGTTCAGGTGGATTGTTTTGTGCACCTGTTACTGGATTTTGTTTTCTCATTCATCCTTACTGCAGCTCCCAGCTGGAAAAATATATATAACTTTGGAATGATTAATAAGTTAAGCAAAATGAAGCCTATCAGTTATATCAGCCTAAGAAGTACTTGAAAAAATGTAGCCTACATATAGATTTAGATCAATACTTGAAATTCCAGCTCTACATATTTTCACCTAATAAATAATCAAGTTCCAAATAAATGCCCACAAACCCACCACAGGAGTACAATGTTGTAAACTTGTACCTCAGCTCTCTATGAAACAGGACTGCTACATGTAACCAGTTTTAGTGCTCCTCCCCTTTATACTTTCTATGCTCCAATCTGAGGTGACTTTGCTGGTGTGGGAAATCACCAGATCTGAAGGAAGTGCCTTCTCCAACTGTTCCGATTTCCTAGGGAAAAAAGGTCTTTGTGATCATAGCTTGTGTATGAGAGCCTATTCTACTGTTTTCACTTCCTCTTTAAGTAACTTTTGAATCCAGTATCTGATTTTCAACTGAATTTGGAAGTGAGTCACAGGTTCCAAGACACAAAATTGTCACAAGTTTAGTGGAAGTAGGTAGCCAGCTGAAAAGAAGATGCACATGGCGCCTCCAGCCATGGAAAAGGATGTAGCAAGAACCCATTCTTATCAGGCATCAAATGATCTGTCCAGGACAAAGACCCTACAGGGCAAGGGAAAAACTTGCATGAGGCACAAATTCTTTGGAAATCAGGCTTCATTGACTCCATTACTCACGGACTTCTTGCCCATTTCTCTTACACTTTGCTACCACACGCAGAGATATTTAGTTCCCTAAATATCTGCCCGTGCCATTCACAGTCCAAGCTATTTTTCAAATACATCTTCTTAAAAACTCCAGAGCATATTTAACAAGGATTTTTTTCTGCAGTCAGCTCCTTAGTGTCCCCAACCACTAAACAGCTCCTCAGATATTGTTTCCATCTCTCTGCAATTTTTTTCTCAGCATTTTCATTTATTTGGCCTTATTTAAAGTGTGATTCTGCTCACTGGCATCAGTTTGTAAAAGAACATGAGCTAGTTTTTACTTTCTGCTCATTAAGCTTGGATATTCAAGGCCTCAAATGGTATTCTGTACAGGCAGAAGTCTTCCCCATGATGCCATATGCTCGTGATTTATCAGAAGGCCTGCAGGCTTCTCGCAGTGTAAAAGGGTAGGATCAACCCCCACAGAAGTTCCTCACCGCTTTTCAGAGGTGCTAACAAAAGAGTTTATGGGAGTATTGCTAACTCAGGTGAGGATTTTAAACTGTTTAAAACAATATACCAATTGTGGTCAATATGAATTATGGAACTCATAGAAACATCTCGGTGGCAGATTAGTTTGTAGCAGCTAGAAGGACCCACGTGGCTCTGGATGCAACATCTTCTTCCTCTGCACATCTGGATCTGGGACAAAACATCTGTCCATGTCCTAAACTAGCCAAGGCTGCAGCTACTGTTGTCCTAAGAAAACCAACAATCAGAAACACAGCCTTTAAGACTCCAAAAAAAAAAACTATTTAAAAAAGAAAACAGTATTTCTCCAGCAACACAGACACTGTGAGATCCAAGTTTATTGTACTTCTTCACAGAGCAATTTTGGCACATTCTCCCATCCCATAAATGCTGAGAAGGAGTGAAAATTGAACTAATGCACAGGACAACTGTTGACTCAGCTTCCAACCTAAAAGTACCGATCAGTAGTGACCATCTCTATGAAACAAGTTTTGCCCATTCTTTCACGTTTTCAGTGGCCTTATTTAAAAAACAAACACGTGCAAAAAATGAGGTGCTCATCTTGACTCCAAATAAATCTTTTTTTTTAATATTTTGATATTTGAAACTTAGTGTGTATCTTCCAAATGAACAAATACTTTGATACTAGAAGGTAGTAGTAGGATCTCTTTCCTCCTCCCAGCCATCCACTTTCATGAAATTCCTAGTAAGCTGACAGGCTGGAGTCCTCTGTCCCTCTTCCACATGAAGTGCAATGGCCATGAGGTTCCATGTTATTAGTGCTGAATGTTGGAATAGGCTGAGTAGGATCACAAATCCTTATTTCTTCAGGGGATTGGGCTCAAAGAACCATCCTCCACCCACCTTTTGCACTAAAAAGACAGCTCTGAACTCCCCGATCTCCACAGACAAAGGAAGTGAAGAAACTAAGCAAGTAAGCAAGGATGTTAACTGAGGAATAAATTACTCTTTGGTAGTCAGAAGAGAAGTCTCTGAGGAAATTTAATCACCACACCCTGCTAGTTATTAAAGGACTGTATGGAAGTATGCAAACTTAGGGAAATATTTGCTTAATAAAAAGATTAAACAGAAGGTTCCCCTGACAATGTCTGCTGTGTCTAACAGGATGGGACTGTTACAGAAGACCTGATCTCACATTCAGATCCATCCAGGTAGAGTATTTTGTCTGTGTGCAGCAGACAAATCTGTGCATGCACAGGTTAACTGGAGGATTCAAACCCCAGGGGAAAAGAAAAAAAAAAAAAGAAGGAAATACTATTTTTTGTCTACAGACTGTGGCAAAAAACAAGGTCAGAAAATTAGTTCTGTTATGGATGGAGACTTGAGTGAATATATCCTTTCCAGGCAGAGCAGAGTTGCAGCGTGTTCTATTTGAAGGATTTGTTGCTTAGCAAACTTTTAAATGAAGACTTTTCATGTGCATCTGAATGAAAGAATTGTAAATTGAGATTTGACCCCAAATACATAATTTTAAAATGTGGAGGAACAGGGAAAACCAATCAATAGATATACAAAATTTACAGTAACATTTACAATTAAAATTCTTACTATGAATATCCAGTGGAAACGAACGATGCTGCAGAACTCTCTTGGTTACATTTTTTCACCAGTGAATGGTTCACATTCTTCAAAAAGATTAGAAGTGGGAGGTTGCATGGAGCTACTCTGATTCATTTAATCTTTTTTTGTCTTTTTCCAACTAAGCATTTTCACAGGGGAAAAACAATTATGTCATCAAGTTCCCTCTCTGCTGAGACTGTGTAGTTGGAAGGCTTTATGCTGATTTGTTGATTAGAAAATTGCAATCAGTGATATTATTAATGAAAGTAGGTTATTTTGCCATTACATTGTGGTAGTTTATGAGGGAGATGGAATTACCTCATGACCTGCTTGTAGACCACAGTCAGGGGAAGAAGTAACACCCAACCTTTCAGGCTACCAAAAAGGAGACCAGAATTAGGCACATCTCTTATTTGCATAAAACAATTCCATATTTTACTGGGAGGTATTCATGCTCACAACATGATCTTCCTAGTTAGAAGAAACAAACCCAGATGAGAACGAGACAGATTAAATTCTGCCTCTGCACTCTGCTGCAGTCTTTCTCAAATATTAAATAAATCTACAAAAGCTCATACAATCCCACAATAAAATCATTAAGTAACTTAGCTACATGTTTAATTATCAGGCAAAAAGGACAATCTCGTTGTTGACATCTTCAATATCCAGGCTGCTTATCGTTGTGATGTTTACGAAAAAGGGCTGAGATACTGAGTTATTCCTGCCCAGCTTCACTGACTCCATTTGATTCCGAGTTTAACTAAGCAGAGACAGCAGCGAGTTGCTACTCAAGACTGCCACCTCCTGTCCTAAATCCCCACTCACTCACGGGCTCATTAGTAACCTGATCAGGGTGTTTCTCCCAACACTGGCTTTGCTAGTAAAGATAATTCTACGGAGAAAGGATGTTTCCTCAAAATAATCAGAAACAAATATTCACATAAGTTACAGGAAGAGGAGCAACCATTCAATATGTTGCATCCATCTTGTGAGCAGTTATTGATTTCCATGGATATCCGAAGCTATTAGGTCTAAGGAAAATAATAATAAAAAAAGATTATTTCCTTCTCAAGCAGCACTGTGCTGTGTCTCAGCAGACAGACCTACCCATCTTATTATGCACATTAATCAATTGCCAGATGAAAAGTACATTACTGACATCTGAAATGTGCCATGGCATTTATAAACCATTGATTAAAGGGAGAAAGATTAAAAGGAGAAAGGTTGCATTTTTCCCCCCAATGATTAATACTAATTTAAAGTATAAATGGCATGAAAACTGCCAAAATTGAGAAATTAGAGGCCAGTCTTATGCTTTGCACATTTCAGACGCCTGACAGTTCTTTGCTTCTAATCAATTAGGCAACAAGCTCACAGTCTTTTATTCACATCTGAGACTCACCCTTCATGAGCCTGGCCACTGGAATCCAAATAAGTGCATATTGCTCTGTTATTATCTAGTCTGAGACACCAGTATCTCCCTTGACAAGAAGCAAAAAAATTCTCATACAAGAGTTTTGACTACATCCAAGGTTCACCTGCAATTAAAAAAAACAAACTACAAAACCCCAAAAAACAAACACAAAACCACAACATCTGTACTGCCTTTCCTTCTTGTTTGTCTTATTCAATTTGAACACAGGGCAAATAATCTTTGCAAAATAGCTAATTGAAAGTTTGTGATATTTTTCAATGTTAACATGAGAAGAGAGGTTTTCTGTATTTTGGACTAGTGGCGCATCCACCTATTTATTTCCCCATTTTCACTCTCAATCTTACTACGTTTTTGGACTCTGTTCAAAACAGAAAGCTTTAAAAATACCAAATCTTTGGGAAAAAAATGAAAGGTGCAATTCAAACTCCCAGCAATACATATTGATGAACTGTATGCCTTCTGGAAAAGCTACTTAATGAAAGACATTGCACTTCATTCAGGAATGTCTCTTACTCTGTCAAACCTCCCTGGTCTTCAAAATATTATGCAAACCTCTCCAAGCACTGGAGCACCCTGAGCAGGAGAGCATGCAAAACCCTGCAGAAGAGCAGGACAGGGGCTTTCCTGCATCCTACAGACCAGGAAACCAATGAACAGATATTCTCATCTCCTAACTTCTTGCATGCTGGATATACTTGCTGGATTGAATCCACTGGGATTGAGTCTCTCTGATATCCTTGCACGTGGCCCGTTTACTAAGCCCAAGTGTCCTATTTCCATGGTGCACTCTGCTCTGAAATTTCTGGTTGCACCTCATTGTGCTTCAGTCACTGCAACACGTAAAGTCATAGAACTACAGGATGGTTTGGAGGTGGAAGGGACTTTAAAGATCATCCAGTCCAACCTCCTGCCATGGGCAGGGACACCTCCCACTAGACCAGGTTGCTCAGAGCCTCATCCAACCTGGCCGTGAACATGGGGCATCCACAGCTTCTCTGGCAAACCTGTGCCAGTGTCTAATCACCTTCATCATAAAAAATGTCTTTCCTCTGTCCAATCTAAACCTGCCCACAGTTTAAAACCACTGTCCCTTGTCCTGCCACCACAGGCCTTGGTAAAATGTCTTTTGCCACTTTAAGTATTGAAAGGCCACAATAAGGTATCCCCAGAGCCTTGTCTCCCCCAGGCTGAACATCCCCAGCTCGCTCAGCCTGTCTTCACAGGAAGAATGGAAAACTTCACTGCTTTCTATCTTCTATTATGTACAGTACTTTACAGCAACCACCTATACAGTCCTGTAAAAGTATTTGGTAAAAAATTAATTTGGAAGTGCAGAAAACAGATAAAGAATGGTAAGAAAAAGCCCATCAATGAATTTGTTAAAAGTAACACTCACTCGTATGGGGCTTAACTTCATCATGACAAAGAATTAATTTATTTCAAACCACTTTCTTTGAAAATTTGAAGTTCAAATTGGCTTCAGCTACCAGAATTCAGCAAATTACATCAAAACACTGTTTTGCATATGCCGTAGATGAGTTTTGAAAACTGCATTAATTTTTTATTAACAAGTCAGTATTCAAGCTCACAGTATTAAAAAATCAGTGTTGTGATTAATGCACAGGACAGTATCAGATGATTTAGATTCTAGTCTTGGCTCTCTCTCAGACTTCCCCTGTGAGATCATCTCTTACAATTATCTTTTCAGAATTGGCATCTAATTTTGGATAACCCAGCTTTGCCTGCCAGACTTTAATATCTGGAACCCAATTTTCAGAAAATGGTTTCATTCACTTCAGCTGGTATAAAAAGAACTCAAAAACTCTGGAAATCAGGTTCCTGAAACTCTGAATTTCCATTGGTTGCCATTTATATCTCTGTAAAGTGTCCTCAAAATGTTACCAGTGACGTCAGTGGAGAATTCAGATTTATTAATATTTTGCATCCGCTGCACTTCCTAAACAACTACAAAATATTTAGGGCAATGGAAAGCAGGGTCCAGAGAGAGCATCCAGAGGCTTGCCATGAGTCCAGTGTCCAACCCAACACACCTCATCTGCACATTTCAGTGCTTCAGCTTAAGTTGTCAGAAATTAAACTGCTTCAAATAAGGAGCCATGGCTATAAAGGCAGAGTTTTTACTACAAAGCTATCTGTGGCCCCAAACTTCCAGAGAAATCAACATGAGTATCTGCTCTGCGGGGATCTGTGCCTTTGTGACAAAGCATCATCGTGTCTACAGTGCTCAAAATCCATGATGATTTGCAGTGCCTGAACTCTGTAAGATAGCTTTGTTTGAAGTTGTGTTGTAAAAGTTTTGAATAGCAGATGGGACTCATGCTAGAGACACTTCATGGAGGGGAATTCTTGTTGAATTTAAAACACAAAGTGACCTTTAGAATGTGTTCTTATGTTTATCTGGACATGAATCAACAAAAATAAAAGCTCCTACTCTGTAACCCTGTGACTCTAAAAAGGAAAAACATTTTCTCAGCCTCATGGAGAAATGTTAGTGAAAAATACCCAACAATAGAAACCTGCCCTCATAATATTTTAATTAAACAGCCAAATATCTCACTCAAGAGTCCTCCTGTAGCCTACACAGGATCATGCTATCTGTGTGAAGATGTTTGGCAATTATGCCAGTACTTCCAGCTCAGATGACTCAGAGTGGGTGGTGTTCACAGGGAGGAGAATCCAGACCTTTTTGTCCTTCACAGAAATCCAGGCCTGCTGAGCACTCTTGTCTGAGGCAGTTTGACAACCAAGTTGTCTTTTTCTAGCAGGAAAATTACCCTACATGGGCTCCCATGACCACATTGCCTCTGGCACCTGAGCAAGGTTGGTTTTCATAACCAGGAAAGTGAGATATTCAGGATTTGGTGAAGGTCAGAGTCCCTTAATGCTAATGAGGTAGTCATAGAATGTTGGAGGTGTGTTTGCTGAGGGCTTATCTGCCCTTTAAACCATGATCTGTTCAGATGTATTCACTTCCTACATGTTTTTTGACTTACTATTATCCACAGTTTCTTAAATCCAGAAAATGACATCCACTGGTTAGTCAGTGGACATTTTCTGTGAATGTTTCTAGTTTCCTGCTTCTGGCAAAGGCATGAAACAATTCTGAGACAAAGGTAAAATGCCTCAGTAAGAAGAAAAAGCAGATTACTGAAGAGAAAAGATTAATGCTAATTCCTAGGTACAATGCCTTCCTCCTGTCCTGCCAATACAACATTGGAACCACCCTCACCAGCACTGGAACTCAGTTTCTCCATCCAGCTCAGAGCTTGCAGGTGCAAGTCCCATACACCTACACTGCGAGAGAGGGCCCTGTGGGAAGTAGAAGTGGGTCTAAGGAACACACTGTTTGCTTTGCTGTGTGGGAAATACCATCAGTTCCTCCCAGACCCTCCTTGCTCTGCTATACTGAGCAGAGCAGTGGGACAGCTGTCCCAATAACTCATTTTTCCTTTCTATTCTGAGTATTTCCTGCTGTTGGTATGGTTTCTCTTTGCCTGCACATTCGGATAAGCACAGAGCACTTCATTGGCAAGTTCATAAAAGTCTATTAAACTCAGTATAAGATAGTGGTAGTACTTTGCCTGATAAGCCTCAGCACCCTGCTTAGTCATCATACTTTTATTATCTTCCATCACAAAGTCTTGCTCGCTCACAAAAGTCACAGCAAGTTGCCACACCTTCTCCTACAAGGGAACTGTGGGTAGTTCTCTCCATGTTTATTACAAGGAGCAGCAGCAAGTAGGCATTAGCTTTTTGGAAGACAAATATTCTATTTATTACACAACATCACACAAAGGTTACTTTTCAACTTGCTGCGAAACATCTAAGTTATAAAGTATATTTAAAAAATTACTCTGAAGATAGGAAAAAGAAATCCTTCTGTTTGTTTATTTACACTCTTCTAAGCAAGTTGCACTAACTGGAATATACACACAATGGAATATGTGCAATATATATACAAAGAAGATAATTCAAAGGCATATGGTACCTTATATTTTCACCCATCAATTCACTGATTTCTAAGCTTTTTCACTTCTTTGCATCATATGACTGACTTATGAAAGAAATATCAATTCCTCTGTATTTTGAGTGTAGCTAAATTAAATCTCATTCTCTGTTACCTGCTAACAGCAAGTGAAACTGTCAAGTACAGACCATGACAAAACTTCCTTTCCTGTTACTGAAAAGGTTCTTATCATGCACTGCAACTTTCTTCCTTTGGAATTTTTTGTTTAGTACAAGAAGCAATAGCTCAATTCAACTAAATTAGTAAATTAAGTTTTAAAATAGATGTCTGTTCAAACCACATTATATTTCCTCTCCTGCACCGTACATGAGGTTGAATAAAATAAAAAGTCTTTTAAGGCTGCTCAACAGCTAGCAGCAACAGTTGGTAGCAAGAGAAGTGATGAATTTACTGACCATATAGTGACTTACTTACTTCTAAGTGAGTTCTGGCACTTCTGGTACAGAACTTGCATCCTTTTGATATGTAATCTTGTATGCTATAAACAGCAAATGAACCATTTGTATTTGTCAGGCTTCAGTATCACTATTTCTTGAGAGACTTTAATTACACTGTAATTTCTGTTGGGTATTCTCAAACTAAGCCTTTGTCATACAACTTTGTTTTTTAACTATTAGCCTAAATTGCTGTTAGGAAAAGGCCCATGTGATAGAAGATGAAAAATGTTATTAAAAAGAAATCACGTGTTATTTATAACGTATATGAGGATCTAGTGAATATCAAACCTCAGAAAAGTTAGTGAAGGCACTTTGCTCTCTTTTTAATTCACATCTGCCAAATTAAAACATAGTTTGCCTCAGAGCAGAGCAAATTTTGCCATCACTGTACACGAGGAGGCACAGCTGAATCATTCTGTCTCACAAATCAACAGATGATTTCAACCCAAGATGAAACATTCCTCATTCAGACATTGCAGATGCTTAATTTATGGGCATTAGTATGATCTGGTGGGATACCATAGCCAGCTTATTGAAACTAAGGCATAGGTGGGCTAAGTGCTTTGTCCAGAATTATCCAGCAAGTCCAACAGCAGAGCTTTAAACAGAGTGTAGTTTCCCTGAGTGAGCTCTCAGTGCTGGGTTCAACAAGCCAGAGATTTCAGATGTACAGATTAATTAATTTTTCTGGACGAAGAGCAGGCTTTTAAGGCAATTGCTTTACACATCTGGCTTCAACCAGCAATGGTTGAAACCCTCTAGTTGTCTAAATATTAAAAGAAAAAAAAAAGCAGGTTGAAAAATGAACATCAACCACATCTATCAAGCAATCCATACCCAGGTAAAGTTGTTGCAGAGGGATCAGGATGTACTTCCATCACATGGCAGTGGATCAGTCCATGTTTGTTTCCATAGGGTGATGCCTTGTTGTTTCCTCATTCTCAATACCTGGATGTGATCAAAGTTAAAAAAAAAAAAAAAAAAGGTCAAATATTACAGTGTATATTCTGGTATTTTTTAAATTTCCGATTGTTCCCACTACTCCGAAAAATTAAAGGTAGGGAAAAAAACCCACCATTACAACCAAGAACATATGCATCTATCCATATGTAATTCTCACAACTATACAAACCCCTTGTGCTTACATTCCTTCTCTTGTACTGAATTGTACCAGGCTGCTGCTGGCAGCGGACTGACACAGCTCATGGCACAGAGGGAAGTTACTGAGTGCCATGGTCTGATTGACATGGTGGCCTTCAGTCCTAGGCTGGACTCGATGATCCCAGAGGCCTTTCCAACCTAATTGAATCTGCGTGAAAAAGGGTTTTTTTTTCCCGACTTCTCCTGGAAGTCCGTGGAACTTTGGGCAACACAAGAAACAACTACTGGGCCGCCAGAGACAAGCCAGGAGATCGTGTCTGTCCTTTCCAAACACCGGGCTGCCACAGCGGGGCCCGGAGATCCCATTTATCCTTCCCTTTATTCGCAGCCCCCCACACGAACGCCCTCTTTGACGGGCACAACCCGGGAAGAGTTTAAAAGCTCTTCCGGGACGCCCATCCATGAGCGAACACACAGTGTTCTTTACAAATCCTTCTTTTAACACCTCAGGGGCGAGGAGTGC
>VXBA01001363.1:0-72191 GCA_013399895.1 Serilophus lunatus
CAAGGGCTGATGATCTTGAAACAATCTCCAATTGTTTGTAGGGTTGTTTCTGGGGTCTTCCACCACAGGACTGCATGTGATCCACAGTGTTGCATCAGATGATGTAAAACTGTCCCCCTAAGGGAGGTACCTGTGCATTCTCACCTGAACCTGAAGAAATATTAACCTATTGAACTCTTTGTTTTGTGGGCTTCCCCTATCCCCAAAGGATCAAGACTGCAATCATCTCCTTAACCAGCATCAAAACTGCAACAATCAATTCTCAGCATTGGATCCCTAAGTGGTGATATTTTTCCTCCTCACTATCTACTGTTATCCTTTCTTTCCCTTTCTTTCTTTATATATTTTCTGAAGCATTATTTTCTTAAGTGATTTTTACACTTTCATATTCCTATATTACTATAGATAATCATAACCAAAATGGCTACATACCTCCTTTCCATTTCAACCAAGTTGCTCTAAAATAAAATATGTATGTATGTATATAGACACCAGTCATTCACTGTCATTTCACTCTAATCTTCCCCAAGAGATCTATTACCAAGAACCTCAGTTATCCCACCTTCAGGGGCAGGTCATAACAACAGGTATACATACTTTTCCATACTATATCCCTTGACGAAAATATAGGAAAATTCTGAGACAGCTTGTCCTAGCAGAAAGCTATCTCTCTGTATAGGCAGAGTATAGAGTGGCCAGTGAATATGCCAGGATGTCTCAATTAATCAGCTGTGTGAGAAAAGAGCTTACTTGGCCTAGAAGGTTATTAGCAGCTCGGCTACTAGTGCCAGACAGATGTCAGGAAATCAGTGAAGGTGAAGAGAAATAGTTGGATAGAGAAAGAGAAGAAAGTACTTGGTCTCACAGTTAATGCAAAAACAAACTCTTTCCAAACTGTTATCACACAGACCTTGGCCTGCACTGGCAGCAGGAGAAGAAAGAAAAATATCATATTGGCCCAGACTAATGATCTGAGCAGACCAGTACTATCTCTCACACTGTCAGAGCTCTCTCCAAAGGCTGACCAGTCTCTGCTGCCCAATCCTCTTCCCAGTATGCTTAATTGCTGGACTAGGGATGTTAGAGGGCACATCCCTGATGTTCATTTTCAGTATCTGCTTAGAGACCTAAGCGCTTGTCCATTAATTTGTCTAATTCTTTTTTTACAGAAACCTTAGCTATCTGCTGATATTTGTCTACCTTCGCAGTCTCCTGCAAACAGTGCTATGTCCAGTTGGAGGCCACACACCAGCTATATGTGCCAGGGATCAATACTAGGGCCAATATACTTTAATATATTTATTAGCGACTTGGATGGTGCACTCTTAGCAATTTTGCATATGATAAAGCTAGGAGGAGTGGTCAATTCACCAGATGGCCATATTGCTGTTTAGAGGCACTTTGACCAGCAAGAAACACGAAGTCCTGCACCTGGAGGAAAGCAGTCCTGTTGCATGGGTACATGTTGAGATCCGTTCAGCTGGAAACTATCTTGGGAGAAAAATACCTGGGGATCCTGGTGACTGAACATAAGCCAGAAATATACCCTTGCAGCAACAGCTTCCTGGGTTGTGTTAAGAATAATATTGCCATCAAGTTGAGGGTGGTGGTCCTTCTCCTTTACTCAGCTCACCTACTGGTGGGACACACCTGGAGTGCTGTGTCCAGTTCTGGGCTTCCTAGTGCAAGAGAAACATGGACATACTGGAACGAGTGCAGCAAAGGCTCGTGAAGATGATTAAGAGACTGGAGCATTTCTCATACAAAGAGAGGCTGAGGGAGCTGGGCCTGTTCAGCCTGTTGATAGGGAGGCTTGTGGGGAGATCTTCACCACATGTAAGCAAAGAAGAATCCAGACTCTTCTCAGTGGTGCCCGGTGACAGGACAAAAGGCACTGTGCACAAACTGAAACACCGGAAATTCCATTTAAGCATAAGAAAAAATATTTTTAGTATAAGGGTTGTCAAGCACACATTGCTCAGAGAGTTTGTGGAATCCATGGAGATAATCAACCTAAATGGTCACAACCCTGAGCATCCAGCTCAGTTATCCATGCTCGGAGCTGGGAGGTTGGACTAGATGATATCCAGAGGCCTCTTCCAACCTCAGCAATTTGGCAAGATATCATTTTGTGAGGTTTGCAAAGTCCATAACCAAGTGTTTGGAGAAGTATTTTCTTTATTTGTTATTATCTACATGTTTTATTGTGTTCAGCTTAAATACGGTTGTATGGAATTTGGTGAAAAATATGTATTCCCTGTATTCCCTAAATTCATTCCCTTCATGGAAACTCCTAGTCTTCAATTTCTCTACATAAAGCATTGCCCTACAACCTTGATAATTTTATTTCTATTTCTCAGTAGCTTCTCTAAATCCACCAATGTCCTTTTTGAGATGCAGAGTAGAACTGCATAGAGCATTGAAGATGGGGGTGCACTAATGTTTCATATCATGGCAAAATGCTGATGTCTGTCTTGTTCTCAATACCCTTTCTGCTGATGTTCAATATTTTGTTGGCTTTTTTAGCTGCTGCTGCACATTAAAACAATTATTTCAGAGATCTGTCGATGATGATTCCAAGATCTCTTTCCTGAACTGTAGCTGCAAAAAGGAGCAGTAATTCTCCATCTGCCCATTCTACTGAGGATGCAACAGTAAAGACTGAGAGACGCTGAGGGATGGATAGAAGGAAAAAGTAGGTCTGGTTGAATGTGTAGCAGTCTTCTTAAACTTTTTGCCTACTAGCACATATCTGTCTGTTCTGGAGCCTACAACTACAGCTACCAGGACACACTGATGGAGGAACACCTCTGCGAACAGGCCATAGTCTGCAGCACCATCTTTCAAGCTCTATGCCTTCTTTGCTTCAAGTTCACTTGAAGCCGACCCCGTGAAACAACACTACCAAGGAAAAGAACCTGATTTTTTTGTGTCGTCTCTGTGCTACCTCAATCCACCTGGTAATAACACAGTCTGCTCCTGTATTTTGTTATTCTTAGAGTTGCAGTTCAACCTCTTATGATAATTATAAGGCAAATCTTCTCCAAGGCTTGCATATTGCAATTGCATTATTAGTTTTCTATTACTGCCAAGGAAAAGATCTTAATTTAGCAACTGTCTGTTACTAGGAGTGCTACTTGACAGGAGGCCTGACATAAATATTTATTGAACTTGCAGGGGGAAAAACATCTACCAAGTAGGATGGAGTATTCATTCCTGGTGGAAAATTAACAGCTGTTTCACTACCATGCTTCTCTCCTATTGGCTGCATTGCAGAGAGTACATGTTCAGGAAACAAGTATGCTAAAATTATTGCCACAAACCAGAGCTAACAAAAATAATATTGTACTCAAAGTCCAGCACTACATTACAGAGATTCTTGTCTAACTACCTTGGAAACAGCTAAATTACAAGGTGCAGGGAACTTCAACTTTTGCACTATTTTTGATTTATGTAATCACTGTGTCTGCTATTCCTGCTACCCAATCCTTTCTAAATTTTAAAGTGCTGTCAAAAGGAAAAATAAACATCAGACAGGCCATCTTTAAAGTAAAAGAAATGCTGAGTGGGCTAGCATCCAAAGAACTAAGATTATAGGAATCTTTACAGAAGGAAAAAATAAATGAATGGAGTTGGGCTTTTCCCAGGGTGAAAGAAAAGCATCCATTAAATCCAGCACTGTGCTTCAGGGTAATATCCACAACAAGTCCAATCTCCCCTTTCCCTGGGTAGATATTTAATATGGGAATATTCCAAAAGTGCATCTTCATTATTTTTTTTCTGTCCTTACCAATGTAGTATTCATAGCAGAATGTACGTATACCTGATTGAAAGGACTAAATCCTTCCCTACAGGCTGCAATGCTTGTGACATCTGATAAACTGTAGGGTCCCCTCTCCATTAAACTGGATTGTTTTCAGCTCGCAAAATACCCCTTGGGGTTCATAGACATTAACCTTCTGGTAATCCATTATATCTAATCTGAAAAATCACATACACTAGAGCAATCCACCAAAAGTGAGAATATGCCCAGACAGCCCCTCAGTACAGACCCAAGGCTAAAAATTTAATCCTCAAAACTCCTTAGAAAACTGATTTTTTTTTTCCAGAGATAAGTAAAAAGTCCTCTTTCTATATGAAGACAGAACTGTTATTATGTTAATAAACTTCTGCTCATGTCACAGTGTCTGAGAAGCCTGCTCTTGGTGACTTTTCTTGAGCAGCAGGGTTAGACAAAAGTCCCCTTCCAGCCTCAATCTTTCTGTGATTTCATCATATCAGAGTCCAAGAAGAATCCTCAAGGTTACTACTTCCATAATGTAGATTTCTAAATGTTATTCTATAGGTTTTCTCCAAGCGTGTTTAAAAGCTGCTAATGACACAATTCTGTATGCAAAAGAAACCTTCATAAGTGCGGCCGTTTGAAAAGGGTTTTCGGGGAGGGGGAAGGGAGTGTAAGAGAGCCACTCGCCTATTTGTAAAATTCAGTTTCCCCTAAAAAGCTGCGGGGGTGGGAAAGCTGGGATTGGGGCAGCCCTCTCCCAGACAAGGCAGGGGGGTCGCCCCAGCTGTTCCCGGGGACAGTACAGCCGGGGGGGCAGCTCCTCATCCCCACGTGGGCCGGGGGGCAGCAGCGGCTCCTCGTTCCCACATGGGCCGGGGGCCACCAGTGGCTCCTCGTCCCCACGTGGAGTAGGGGTGGCGGTGGCTCCCTGCCCCCCCGGATCCCCAGGAGCACAGCCCAGCGGTGATTGCAGCAGGGGAAGCCCCGGGCCACTGGTGCGCAGCCCGAGGCCATCTCAGGCTGCGCAGGGGGTCTCTCAGTCCCGGCTCAGGTGGCGCGGGTGGTGGCCTGAGGGCACGGCTGCGAGGGAAACCCCGATGTGCCCACGGGTGGCGGTGGGGCGGCACGGCGCGGCGGTGCAGCAGCCCCGGGCCAGTCTCAGCTGGGAACCTGGGCGCGGTGGCTGCTTTTGGGTCAGCGGCGAGGGGCCAGCCCTGGCGCCGTGATGGCGCCGGGGCGTCCCCGAGGTGCCACGGCCGTGGAAACAAAGATGGCGTGCGGGACCCGAGCTCGTGATTTTTCGGCGGGAAACCACCAGAAAACAAGGTGGGGCTCAGCCCCGCTGACCAATGGAAAGACGGCTTAGCCCGGAAGAAGGTAGCGAGATCCACGTGAGACCTGGAGGGCTTAAAAGGCTGAGGACAACAGCCATCCCAGGCTCTTCGACTTCCGACCCAGGGGCGAAGCCCACAGCTTCTCTCCTCCTCACTCTGAGGGCCAGCACCGTGACTCCACACATTTCTCAGCGAGACATCTTGCTGAGAGAGCAGTTCCCTTTCTGTTTTTGCCCTTTTTTCCCTTTTGTGCTTTTTCTTCCCTGCGTGTCAAGTGTTTCTCTGTGTGATTTTGGGGTCCCTTTGGGTTATCCCTCCTTCCCTAATTTAAACCCCCTGTAATAAACTGTTCACTTGCTGCTAATTTTGTTCAGTTTTCCATCACCTTTGTTAAACCTGCCCCTAGACGATAAAAGGTGGTTTAAAGCACCACAGTAAGAAATACAGGGAAGGATGTTGGCTCAGTTTTACCAAGCAGTTCAGTGGTTTATGGGACTTTTTCTGAATATGATAGATTTGATCTTCCCTCAGCTAAGAGTTCATACCTTCCTGTTTAAACATACCTGAATTAATAAGGGAGCAGAAATGTACTTCCTACCCTTCCCTGCAGCATGAGCCATGCTGTGGGAAGAAAGGCAAGGATCATTGCATGAAAGAAAGGAAAAGCAGGTGAGTGTGGATGGCTGGCCGTTTGGTTTATAAGAAAGAGATACCTTGTTGTGGTTTTGTTTGTGGCCTTTCCTATGCATTGTACTTAAACAGTCATAAGAAATAGATAAACAATCCTGGCCCTGGAGTCTGGAAATAAAAGCCTTATCTCAAAAACAAAGTTTGTCCAGCTGCAAATTTTCCAAACAAAAGTGAAGCCTCCTCTTCTCCTTCTCTAAGAGGAAGGTTCAGACAACAACTCCAGGTAACAGTGAATGGGGTGACATCATTACTGGGGTTCTGAAGGGCTCCATCTTAGGCCCTAAGCTCTTCAACTTTTATGAAAATAACTTACATAGGACCTTGAAGGATACTAAACAAGTTTGCAGATGACAAAACTCAGAGGAGCTGTTGATTCCAAGGCAGAAAGAAAGACCCTGCAAAAAACCCTCAACAAATTAGAGGATTGGGCAATCACCAACCATATGAAGCTCAATAAGGGAACACCAGCTGATCAAAGGAGGAGATTGTCCCACTGTGCTCTGCACTGATGCAGCCCACCTTGAACATTGTGTGCCGTTTTGGGCACCACAATATAAGAGTGTACAAAGGAGAGCCACAGAGTTCATGAGAGGCTTTGAGGGGAACCTGTATGAGGAGCAGCCAAGATCATTTGGTCTGTTCAGCCTGGAGAAGAGGAAATTGAGGGGAGACCTCATTGCAGTTACAATTTCCTCATGAGAGGAAGAGGAGGGACAGGCACGGGCCTCCTCTCTGTGGTGACCAGTGATAGGACCACAGGGAATGGCCTGAAGTTGTGTCAAGGAAGGTTTAGTTTGCATATCAGGAAAATTATGATCACCTCTCTCGACTAGCAGGCTTTGCCTGATGTGCCCCCTCCTCAGAACTCGTTTGATCTTCCTGGCTGCCAGGGCACTTGTTATGGGTTTAATCTTGTTATGGGTTATCGAGCTTTTCTACAGGGAGGGGGGATGTCTGGGGTGTTTGTTTGTTCAAATGTCAAAACCGTGTTTTATTTGAGAAGCACAAAAGAAAGCCTTGGTGTCTGCGGAGCTTCTCCCACCCCTCCTTCCAGTGGCTCAGTGGGATCGGAGGGGGTGCAGTAGGACTGGTGTAGAGCTGAGCTCATTCTTGTGGTCCCCGCAGCACCAGACCCTCTCACTCAGGTGAGCCTGTCCCAGGGGTGTGAGCATGGAGCCCTGGCTCCATGCACCTGTCGCTTCTTGCTTGGCAGGACCACTCCCACTGCCCAGTTTGTGCAGCAGAGCAAAGCGAAACAGCATGGACCCCTTGTCCCTTTTTGGCGACAGAGTGCCCAGTTCCAGCTCGAGCGCTCGTCACTCCTTGCGGAGCTCGGCGACCACTCCTTGGCCACCCCACAGCAGGTCTCTGCACCTCTGGGTGCCCACCACGTGGCATTTTGGTGGGAAACGCCATGCTGGCTGCGCGGTAACATCCCAGAAGGGGAAGTGCTGAGCACAGCATCCGATGAGAAAGTGGTATGACCAGGAACGCTGCCCCCAGCTCACATGAGATTAGAGAGCCCATAAAAAGCATGGAAGTCCTGCCTTTTTCAGCTTCCCTCAGTGCTGGCAGAAGGATGGCTGCTCCTTCCCAGGTCCCTAGGCCAAGCAGTGTCATCATGACAGCATCGGAGCCCAGGCAGTGCTGGTGGAGGAACCACACGATGACGAGAGTGTGGTATCTTTCCCCTTGGGTTTCCCTGGGGGGGGCTTTTCACTGTCTCTTTTATTTCAGAGGCTCCAAGGACACGGAAATACCATCTTCAAGGCAGCTTTCCCTTCCTTTCCCTGCTCCTCAGCTCATCACCCTACCTTAGAGGAGCAATTTTGGTTTTTTATTATTGTGAAATATTGTCATATCTGTTGTCTGTTACTGGTTAATGTTTTAGTGGGGTCCCACAGTTTATAGAGTCCCAGAAAAATAAACCTGTTAGCTGTTTTTGCTTCTATTATGTCTCTTGCCCTGATTGTGCCCCCTAGCACTAAAACCAGCACAGCACTGTTGACGCATACTCAATTTGCCATGGACCAGGACCTCCAAGTCCCTTTCTGCAGTGCTGCTCTCCAGCCTCTTGTTCCCAAGTCTATACACACAAACAGAGTTTCCCCATCCCAAGTACAGAATCTGAAAGTTGCTGACAACATATATTGTCATCCAAAGCTGGAAGCTGGGCTGCTGACCAGTACTGTAGTTTTCGGTTTTCTTTGGATCTCAGCATTCATTGGCCACATTTTCAGACCTGCGAGGAGAAGTTTTGGATGATGCACTGATTTTCACATTAGAAGAATGTTAGTATTTAAGTCAGGAGTTCATAGCTAACATTATTTGAAATCTGTTGAAAATATAATTCTTTAGTTACTCTAAAAATGTCTCCCTCAGAGACAATAGTATTTTTGATTTGAATTAATTGTTTTTCTATGACACTATTGAAAGAAACTGGAAGTGCTTTTTCTTTGGGGTTTTTCTTTGGGGTTTGAGAAGCATTATCTTTCTCTCCCCAGTAGGTATGGTTTCTTCATTTTCAATTTATTCCTGATATGTCTGGGCATCAAGATGAGGAGAGAAACACAATACTTCAGAAAATTATTATGCAGCCGTATTTCCAGGACAACATGATACACAAAATAACAAATCTTCCAGAATCAGAGAAGGTCTCAAAGTCTTAGTTCGGATCTCCTTTCTAAGGGCTGCCATCTAGGGAATTCTTGTATACACTGTAATTCCAGCTCCATTCTTTTTTCATTGCCTAAGTTGCAGCCTAAATTGTCAGGAAAAGTTTAGATATGAACGGTATCTAGAACAGTATATGAACAGTTCCACAAGGAAGTGGTCATAGAACCAAGCCTGACAGAGTTCAAGACGCATTTGGATGTGACTCTCAGAGTGTCTTGCCTAGGGCCAGGAGTTGGACTCAGTGGTCCTGATACCCTTCCAATGTGTATGCTATGTTCTATGATTCTATGTTTCTATGGACTAGTCCTGGTAGTTTTCCACGTCACCATTCAAATCAAAGCAAGCATGAATATGAAGTATATTGATGAAGTTTTGCTTTTCTGTTCACAGAGATTTATGCACAATAAATAGCAAACCTATTAAAAGTCACTTAGACTTATTGATGAATTAGAAGTATTCTTCATGCTTACATCATTTGAAATCATATTGTCTTTCCTGGTGGTGGACTATGTGCTATATTTTAGTTTCTCCTCATGACAGCTGGCTGGAGTACATTCAGTAATAAGCTAGATTTGCATATGTATCTGTGTAAACTCAGAGCTTGGATTATGCAAGTATTTTTAAGAATGACCTCTCTGAGCTTCATCATGAAGATTTCTGTTAAACAGCTCATGTGACCAAAATTCATGGCAAAGCAGTTGAATAGAAATGGCATATATCCCTGCATTTTCCTTTGTTTCCAAACACAAGAGTTATTGTGTTCACAATGTGTTTAGGAAACTTAATGAAAAAAGAGTTTTTTTACTTGTGAGATGAGTTGAAATAAAAATCTCCAAAAATCTCTACAGTATTTTAAAAGGCAGTATTAGCCCTAATGGAGCCAGTCAATAGACCTACCAGTCTCACTAGATTTGCTTCAATTCCCAATTTAGTCAATGAAGAGAATCCCATTGGCTGTAAGTAGAAATTAGATTAGCAGGATTTATGAAGCAATTCTGTCTGTGTTCAGAGTAGGAATTTCTTGAAATTATCCCATTCTTGAGGAAATCAAATTTCTGTACCTTGCCTCCAGATTGCATATTGAGAAAGGCAGGAAAAGCCAAACTTCCACTTTAATCAGTCTGTGTGTAGTGAAATGTGAGAAAGGACAGAAAAATGCCTTCTGCAACAGGAGGCTGGTAAAACCAATATTCTCACCCTTAATGTTAGAAAGTAGTGAGTTTGGTAAATGAGATTTAAATATGTACAGTGCTTTCAAATTATGAGTATTTTAACCTATTTTCTTATAGTCTGTATTCATACATATGTCAGGTGTGTGATCCTGAGACAAATAGCGGTGTCTGAACTTTTTTTAAAAAAAAGGAGAAGCAAAAATGTGTGTACACACATGCTTTGCAAAATGAATGTTTCCATGGTAAAGCAGCATATACTGCAATAATTGGATCAAGAATGACACCTTTTTTTCTCACCTTTGTTTCACCAAGCCTGTGTGAGCTTCTTTTCTCTCTTACCTCTAACACAGCCTCTTAATTTAGCCAACCATTCCTTTATGAATGGGTTCTGGGCACAAAGTTCAGCCTGTTTTCGAGCTCCTTGAGGGCTCAGAGGCAATCAAATCTGTCTTTAAATGAAAATTATGAACATAAGTCAAATAAGTCCTATATTTTTTTTCTGACATCAGGTTCTCTTCTGCCTGCCTCACCTAGAAGCCTGCATGCCCCTTGTCTGTGAAAGAGCTCATACTTAACAACATCAGAGAGTTTGATTTAAGATAAGGATTTTACTGCAGCCTATTTTGCAGCAGAAGTTTATGTGTATGTGTTCTACACTTCAGTGAGGTTAGAGGTGTGTCATGCTGTAGAAGCATCAGTGGTTTTTATTCTCTTTAGTTTTACTAGAAAGATCTTAATACTTTGTATTGAAATTTTCTCCATTGTTCAAAAAAACATTTGATACTTTAATATACATTCATATGTCACAAACGCCTCAGTATCTGACCTGTCATTACACAGGTATAATACAGCATGGAGAGAACATAAGAAGCTGTAGCCCCTTTTCCCAGATTACCCCAGAAACTAGAGAACAGCTTCAGACTTGTTACTTATCTTTTACATCTCAGCTAGATCCATCTTTGTTACCAGGACTTCTATGGAGAAGTCATAAGTCTTGCAGTGAATGATAAAATAGGAACTGATTCCTTTTAGAATAAGACTTTATAAAGTCTTTAATGTTATACTTAGTCATACTCAAATGAACTCACATGGAGATTACAGTGTCAGCAAGGAGAGATAATGTGGACAGAATTGTAGATCTTTGTGGGTTTTGAGAATTTTTGACTTGACTAAAACATTATGCAGTCCTTAAAAAGCATTAAAAATAAATAGTCTAAGGGCAGTCAGATATGTACTCAGAAAGATTCAGTGTCTTCGAAATTATAGTGTGAAGCATGTTTATCCAAACCAGTAATCAGATGGAATAACTGGAGGAGAATTCCTAAAGAACTTTATAATGGATGTGGATTACAGAGTAAATCATGGACATTTTACTGTTAAAATAAATTGAGCTTATGTGGCTACAGAAAATACTGCTGCTGTAGTTTGAGGGAGAGATGTGTCCCTCACTATCATTCTTAAATCCAGACATAATAAAAATGTATAAAATATATGCAAGACATTGGGAGCATTATGACAGTCATGGAATCGTGACATAAAACAGGTGTGACTGACCATCTATAGTAGTAGGTTTGGAATTGTCTTGGGCACCCAATAACAAAAGTGTGGAGTCGTTGTATGGAGTCAAACCACAAGATACAAATCAGAGAACAGGTTGAATCGGAAGGGACTCAAAAGGATCATCGTGTCCAATCCTTTGCCTTGGACATGACCGTCCTCAAGAGTCACATCATGTGCCTGAGAGTATCATGCAAACACTTATTGAAATTTGGAAGGCTTGGTGCTGTGACAACTTCCCTGGGGACCATGTTCCAGTACCCAACTATCTTCTGAATGAAGAGTGTCTTTCTAATATCTAATCTAAGCCTCTCCTGACACAACTTAAGGCCATTCCCTCAGGTCCTGTCACTGGTCACCACAGAGAAGACATCAGTGCCTGTCCCTCCTTGTTCCTCACAAGGAAGTTGTAACTGCAATGAGGTCTCCCCTCAGTCACCTCATCTCCAGGCTGAACAGATCAAGTGACCTCAGCAGCTCCTTATACCAGCTTCCCCTTGATGCCTAAAACAAAAGAAAATAAACCTTCCTGACAGAATTAAAATGAAGAGCTGATCTTTAATGAAAGCTTCCAGATCCACCATGCACAGAGGACAGAGTACTCCTTTTTCAATATTAATCAATTATCATATCTAATGGATACATCCAATTCCAAAATAATTCATGCCCCATGTCTGCACCTTGGAGCTCCTCCACGAGGTTTTGGGTCTTCTATCTTTCTTTGTCAATCCCCTATCTTGTTTTTTCTCTTCAGTTTCATATCCCAAACAGGATGTCCTTGCTAGAACTTGTTTTTCCTGAAAAGAACATTAAACAATATTTCACAAACTGTGAGAAATAGGTTCTCTACCATCATTTCTGTGAGAAACCATGCAGCTATGCTAAAACTCAGAAATATGAAAAATATAAGAAATCTTTAGGCATCACCCTCAAAGCCCTTCATGAGCTTCTTTGCCCTCTTTTGGACACTCTCTAATAGTTTAATACCTTCCTCATATCACGGTGCCCAAAACTGCACACAATGTTCAAGATGAGGCTGCACCAGTGGCAGGGCGGGACAATCTCCTCCCTCAACTGGCTGGTGATGCTTTGCCTGATGTCCCCCAGAACACATTTGGCCCTCCTGGCTGCCGGTGCACTGCTGACTCATATTCAGCTTGCCACTGACCAGGAACCCCAGGTCTCTTTTTGCAGTGCTGCTCTCCAGCCTCTTGTTCCCAAGTCTATACACACAAACAGGGTTTCCCCATCCCAGGTGCAGAATCCGGCACTTGCCCTCGTTGAACTTCATATGGTTGGTGACTGCCAAGTCCTCTGATTTGTCAAGGTCTCCCTGCAGGTCCTCTCTGCCCTTAAGGAAGTTGATAGATTTTCTCAATTAAGTGTCGTTAGCAAACTTAGTATTCCTTTGAATCCTGTGTTCAAGTAATGAGGACGTTGAAGAGAACTGAGCCAAGGATGGAGCCCTGCAGAACCCAACTAAAGACTAGTCACCAGCCTGATGTTAACACATTCACTATAAGTATTTGTGCCTGACCTGTGAGCCACTGTGTTATTCAGCTGCATCCTGGACTTTTTGTCCAGAAGGATTCTGAGAGACAGAATTAAAAGCTTTGCTGAAGTCAAAAAAGATTTACTGGCTTTCCTAGATCAGCTAGGTGGGTTACCCTCTTGTAGAAGAAAAGCAGGTTCTACTGATTGTGTAAGAAAGTAAAATACTATGGGGGGAATAGCTCTTTTCTGAATTAATTCTCTGTAATTCCTTTAGCAAAAAGCTCTTTTACTTTCAATTGAACGATATTTTATAATTTTTTATGTACTTACACAACATAGTTTGTATTACTTAATTAGCCAAATAAATTTGACATAGTTTTTATTTCAGGCATTTCCTTTCCAACTTTTGTGCCTAAATTGGAAAGGCAGAATTGTCCTCGATTCTGAAATGCCAACAGAGCTTGGTGAAATATTTGACAATACTGACCACAAGATTTAGAGCTACCATAAAAAAAATGTTGAAAGCTTAAATTTTCAGTCAAAATAAGCCCTTCAAAATTGGTAAGATTGTACTCTTCATATAGGCTGCAACTTAGGCAATGAAAAAAGAATGGAGCTGGAATTACAGTGTATTCAAGAATTCCCTAGACGGCAGCCCTTAGAAAGGAGATCCGAACTAAGACTTTGAGACCTTCTCTGATTCTGGAAGATTTGTTATTTTGTGTATCATGTTGTCCTGGAAATACGGCTGCATAATAATTTTCTGAAGTATTGTGTTTCTCTCCTCATCTTGATGCCCAGACATATCAGGAATAAATTGAAAATGAAGAAACCATACCTACTGGGGAGAGAAAGATAATGCTTCTCAAACCCCAAAGAAAAACCCCAAAGAAAAAGCACTTCCAGTTTCTTTCAATAGTATCATAGAAAAACAATTAATTAAAAAATACTATTGTCTCTGAGGGAGACATTTTTAGAGTAACTAAAGAATTATATTTTCAACAGATTTCAAATAATGTTAGCTATGAACTCCTGACTTAAATACTAACATTCTTCTAATGTGGAAATCAGTGCATCATCCAAAACTTCTCCTCACAGGTCTGAAAATATGGCCAATGAATACTGAGATCCAAAGAAAACCGAAAACTACAGTACTGGTCAGCAGCCCAGCTTCCAGCTTTGGATGACAACATATGTTGTCAGTAAATATCTGCAAAAATGAGTGCAAGCATAAGGAGTATGTTTCCACAGTCTGTCCCTCTTGACATCCACAGGACCACAGTCATGTTTTGTAGGAAATAAAAATTTGGGGAGCATAGTCACATTCAACCAGTATTTGAGCTTTTTTAATCATGGGGCCAGTCTCAATCTTTGGGACTTCAGGCAGAAAACCCTGGATAATTAATGTTTCCAAAAACATTTGAATGAACTTGTCAAAATGTAGGAGACTGCAGGTCTTATTCCAGCATTTTTTTTTATCATCTACAAACTTGAGACAACTAAGAGCAGTAAGCAGTTCATAATGAATCCGCTTCCCACATAATCTTCAGCTTTGATGGGATCAGAGAAATCTGATCTACCACAGTGTTGCAATAAACTAAAAAGAGTTATTCTTACTAAAGCTGCTAGTGGTGTCAAGACAAGAAAGATTATGTGAATTCCAAACCCATATTGCTTTTAGGTTGTAGGATATATATTCTGTAATCACTTTTGTAGGAACGGAATCAATCGATTAAAGCAGCATTTGCTGCAGCCTTTTTTCTAGCTTTCAGAATTAGCAATCTCGTTCTTCAGGCAGCAGAGGAGCAGCTCCAGGAATGCATTGGAATGACTGAATGGGCAAATTATGCAAGAAGTGTATCACTAAAATTAATGTGCTCACAAATGAATCGGCAAAGAAAGGGGGCTGGAGTAACGCTGAAGGAATATAGCCATGGACATGTTTGTCCTCTGTAAGTTTACAAGGCCTTTTTAGATGCCTGATCCTGGATGCCATGATCAAACTTAAGGTTGGAATCAGTTTGACAAAGGCATAATGACATTAGCCATCTGAGCTATCTATAGCCGTCTATACAGCCATCTATAGCATATTACTATAGAAACTTGAAGGACTGTTTCAGGGGCATTTTAGATGTTTGGACCCTAGAAGGCTTTACGTTTGAATTCTTTGGAGCTGGGAGTCAGATCCCACCAGGATATAAAATTGTCTTGACAGTGAGGGTGAGGGTCCAAGCCAAGCACATCCCTTGGGATGGCTGTAAATACAAGAAAAAAAATAATTTCTCAGTGTGCAGGCACTCTGAATCTGCAGCTGGCCCAGATGAATTACACTGAGGGAATTACACCTCTAAGAGATAGAAATAGGTTCTCTTCTTCTCTCTCCATTTCAACAGGTCTTTAAATCTGTGATCTCCAAGCAATTCATTATCTATGTGTGTTGCAGCTGTTCTTTTTAAATTAACCTTTAATTTGTTGCTTCTTTGTCATGTTTTATTTTAAGGTTCTCTGGAAAGACACTGAGCATATGCTTCATTTACTTGAGTTGTAGTCCTTCAAAATATCTTCTCCTAAAGACTAAAAAGGTTGTATCTTTCTGCAGTCTTAGTAATTCCCTTTGATCCATGCTTAGCTATATGGGTATCTATGTAAAACAGAGCTATGACCTCTGTTTTATCATTTGGTGCATGTAGAGGACAAGCAACAAGAATTGTAAAGTGCTTTTCTCCTTCACTCCTTTTCTTTGACTTCTAATAGTCTATGACAACTCTCCACACTAATTTATTTTAGAGGAATCCTAAGACTGAAGAGACACATTTGCTTATTAGATTTCATTATAGCATGGTTTAGAAAACTGCATTTAGCAAAACAGAAGGTTCTGTTAAAATTCCTTTTAGAGACTAATGCTAAAAAGTTATAAAATAAAACAAAACTAATGGGGAACCAATTAAAATTCTTTTGAAATTATTAATTTTAAAATGCTTTCCTAGCATATGCGCACCACCATCTGTGTCTATGTCTCCTCCTTTCCCTCCCATTCAGTAATTTTCCTTCCTATTGCTTAACTAAAACTGGATTTGAAAAAGCAGCAAAGGTCTCTGAAGTATTACCTTCCCAATAGCCTCATGAAAACAGTCTATCAAAAAGAAGCTTGAGGCAAAGCCTGAGGTATGCATTCACATCTTATTAGACACTGGAGAATTGACCCAGAGCTAAAAACAAGCACCTTTTCTTTAGTGTTCACAAAACTATTTGTTCATTCCTTCTATCCTTGTTTAAATAATTGGTCCATTTTGCTTTGTAAATATCAAGGCTCCATAGAGCTGCTAAGTGGAAACCCCCAGGATAAGAGCCAGGCTGTGGTGAAGTCTATCAGTATGTTATTATTGATTTTACTGAGGTCAGGATATGACCAAAGACCTTTCTGTCTATATGGACAATGCAGATAAAAAAGGTGGGAGGGCAGATCAACATATCAAAGAAATGGTTCCTTTCAAATTATTCTTTCAGCTTTAATATATACACAATGTCGCCATAGTTATTCCATGTCTGAGCAAAGAGAAACTCT
Source organism: Serilophus lunatus (assembly GCA_013399895.1). Lineage (NCBI taxonomy): Eukaryota > Metazoa > Chordata > Aves > Passeriformes > Eurylaimidae > Serilophus > Serilophus lunatus. Next base: position 16,273 of record VXBA01001363.1, read on the forward strand.
GTGATATCAATGACATCAGCATGTTAAAACTGCCCAAAATATTAATTTGAGAAAGGATTTATGAAGATTTTGCTTTGCCTTCTGTTCATAGTTTTTCTTTTCACTGCTTTTCAGCAGTTGTTTAGAACAAAACTAGTCATGATGCATTTCAAAGGGTACCCTTTTTGTACATCAACATGCAGTGACCAGCTTGCACAGAGGTGTCCTGCTATGGCCTGCAGGTTAGAGCAGGACAATTCTCTCTTGCTTACCACCATTTCTACCACCCACAAACCTGGGAGAAGGTGAGACGGAACCCCTTACAAACAATGCACATGTCAAATTACCCAACAGCTACTCAAAACCTCTGCTGTCTGAACCCACAAGACAAAACCATGCTCCCCTAGAAGGAAATTGCTGCAGTCCGGATATTCCACAATTTTATATTGGTCTATGAAAATCCTAGAAGGAGCAGCTTCTGTTTATAAAAAGGTACAGTCCCTCTTACTTACTACCTATAGCAAATCAGCTGTACTTCATTCAATATATATGGTATGAACTCCACCTGGAATATGCAGACTTTATAGAGAAAAGTTATACAAGAAGATCGTGGTATCCAAACCTCTCCAATAAATACTTACATCAATTATCTAGTGCTCCTAGGCAACACTAAGTAAAAGGCAGGGAAAGAACAAAGTTTCAGTCTACTTTTTATTGATTTTAGCTTGCTCATTCACTATGTGTTAAATATCGCAATGCAAAATCCATTTTACCAGATGCAAGTGGCAATTACGCTTTTACTTTCCTAGGCAGTAATGGAAAACTGTCTAATTTAGCAATTGTTAGATTTTAAAAATTATTCCTGACTGAAAAACTGGCACAATATAAATGTTTACTGAGTTTGCCTGAAACAAGCTGCATTAATTCAGTTTTTGATGTTAACTCCTGCTTTCTTGACAATGCACAGTCCTGTGCCAACTTACCACTTTAGCATTAGGACATTCTGAGCACAGAAAAAATAGAATAGCATATAAACAAGTTTTCCTGCCTCTTTCCAGTTCTACTAAGAAAGTAGCAAAAGGAGATTACTATTAATTCAGTCATAATCATTGAATTTAGAAGCCAAAAGTCTAACTCAACAGATCTTGATTCTTATATCAATGTGAACAGGAGAAACGTTGCGCTCAAAACAGCAGGGAAAACACTGAGATAGGTCTTTAAACAGAAGGTGACGTCGCATCTGCAACTTCAATGTGTTGCAGGCTGCGTATTGTGGAATTCTGGCAGCATATACCTGACAATGTGCATATGAAATCTGAGTATTTACGTTCATATTCAAATTATTCTGTTACTACAGAAACATAAGTGGAGCACTGCCAGCTGCTTTAATACAAAGCAGTGAGAAATTGAAAACCTCTATTTGTCCAATCCATTTAAAGAAGGGAAGAAGTGTCAAGTTTAGAGTTAAGCTTAATGGTCTTAAAGGTCTTTTCCAATCTAACATATTCCATATCTAAGGACATGGTTTAGTGGTGGAATTGACAGTGTTAGGTTCACAGCTGGACGATGATCTTAAAGGTCTTTTCCAATCTAAACGATTCTGTGAATCTATACTAATTAGCGTAAGTGACAAACAAAGCTAATGGCCTATGAATATGAAATTACATGCAAAAAAATTTATGATTTCTAAGTAGAAGAGGTGAGGCAACATGTGAATTTAGTACTGAGAAGGTCCCAACAGCATGTTCTTACACCCTCAATGTTTTCCTCCTGCTACCATAATTGACGGTATTCAAATAGGTGCCTACAGTGTGCAGGTATGACTGTAAAATAGGAAAAAAGAAAGGAAAAACTAGAGATTTATAGACTGGTTCAATAAATGAGGCAAGGTGGCTCAGTGGTACTATCACATCATTGCTGAAAGCATGTACTCGGGCTATGGCATAAGGCACGGGGTAAAATACATGTGATCTGCTTCTCTACATCCTCAAATTATCACTAAGCTTTGAAATACTGATTGGGTACACTGAAGGAAAACTGACATACCAGGATTAATGCAGGTCTGAACTGAGGTGCCTTGACAGATAAAACCATTCACATGAGCAGCATCACTTATACATGCTTTTGGGCAAGTACACCAATCAGCGTTTCCCAAGTTTAGGAAGACAGAAGGGAATCATAATGTCTTGGGAAAGAAGAGGTGAGATCTCACCCTGTAGCACATCCTAGAAGCATCAAGGGTTACTGCGGGATGCTGTGGGAAGCTGGAAATCGGGGCTTTCCTGCCTCCCACCACAGCCAGATATATGATAAATCAAGCAATGAAGTGAATGTTGCTCCCATACCTCTCAGAAGGGGTCACCTATGACCATCGGCGGGATCTCCAAGGGACATTTAACGAGGAATATGTGGCAAATAAGGTTGGGAAACAAGCAATAAGAATATTACAAAACCACAAGTCAGTAGGGCAGATACCACATGCTGAAGTTAAGTAAGCATATCTTTCAGACTTTTGTTTGTTCTTCCTTTCAGTTAGCCTTGAAATAAATTAAAAGTACTTTGAAGTATAATAACTATTCACTGGTAAGTGGCACTTGCTGTTCTGTTGTTGCAAATGGTATCATTAGAATTTCAGTTTTGTGAGATAAACTAACTCACTCCTTGTTGAGTCCTGTGTTCCTGATAAATGCTTTACTGCCATTTAGTATTTTCTGTTATAAGAGAAACCAAGAACCCTTGCCATAGTCTGGGATCCCACTACAGAAAGCCTCCCAAGAGCATACAGAGATACCTCTACTCAATTTTCCTTGGTTCAGAGAGATAATTCAATTGGGTTTTTATTTATAAATATCATATCCCATTTATTTACTTGCATTCCTTCTTTGTTCTGCCAGAAAAAAATGAGTTCTCTTTACATTTTACAGCATCCAGGGACCAGAGCTTGCTTCGAGTTGAAATAACTTTCAGAGCACTCCTGCCTTCAATGAGAGCGGCGCTTGTTACTGCTGGTGATGTTTCAGGGCCTAAAAGGCACAGGACTGTGGTCTGACCTAACTGATGAGATAAATTATGCTTATTCAGAGCATTATAAAATATTAATATCCCTGCCAAAGTTCAGCTCACTGATCTCCTCTATACACTAGTGAGTTCACCTGCTGAGAGGCCAAGAGCTCAGAATTTCGACATTTTCTTTTTTTTTAACAAAATAAATAACATTTCTGTATTCTAAAAAAAAAAAAAAAATGAACACAACAAGAAAAGTAGTGTTCTCATAAAAAAATTTCCTAAAGCTATTCTAGGTCTCAAAAACTAGCAGTTGATCTATCCTATGAAAACTCTAGGACTCTTTGTCTTTAGTAGAATTTTCCTTAAGCAAAGAAACCCATTTTTAATCCCGACAAACATAGATTTTTGCATGGAGCTACTTGTGTAAATTTGAAGAAATGGGCACTCATTCCCTGTAAAGTATCCCACCCATAGAGTGCTGTGCCTTCACAGTACTACAAGGGGCTTGACAACTGCCTGGACTGTGGTACCTTCATGACTGGCAGACATCTCAGAGCAGAACCTGATCATGCAAACACCATGCAATGCACAGCAATTTTGATACTCACCAAATGCACCAGGAAGCAGTGTTCTTTTACACTCGGGGATACTGAAATTCTCTAGGATACTGAATAATGCTTCAAATTCTTTTTATTTTAATATATTTAACTCCCTAGGCTGTAGCAATTTCTGGTTTTAGCATTCTAATTTAAACTCTTCCCTGAAACAACAGTCTATGAATTTGCTTAGTTTCAAATTAATTTCTGTTGGGAAAGAATGATAATTTGTGAAGAGTTTGACCTAAGTCATTCTCCATTTCCTGACAATTCTTAGTTATGATTTTCTTCCCATATTAAATACATTATTAATGAACCCCTCTATTTAATTTACCCAAAAGTTTTCTCAGTTCTTCACCTGACTTTTTTTAATAACTCATCTATCGTATAAAACACTAGACCACTTCTGGTTATTTTAAAAGACTTGAATATGTGTAATTTTTATATTAGTTCATTTGGATATCAAGGGCAACATATATGAGCTTCATTTTAATATCAAGGGTGACATAAGTAATTTTTTTATTGACAATGATAAAATATGTTCATCTATTCTGAGATGCAAAGTGAAGAAAGCAGGTATTACTTCAAATGATTAATTCATCTGGATGTTGATATAATATGGAATAAGATTATTAAATAAAGTATACTCCTGAGAGTGCAATACTTCATAATAACATTTTGACACAAAATTTGAGATAGAATTTAGATAATATTTTTCACAGCATCCTCATTTATGATAAGCCAGTCTTTCTGCAACAGTGCCAAAAGGCAAAAGGAAAAGCAGAAATGGAAGACCTACATTCTAAAGACCCTTCCAGAAGAAGAAAGCTGTTTCAACACGAAACGTACTTTGTTGCACAAGGAACTTAATCCTTTCCAATCCGGGATCATGTAAGAGGCAGATTCTTACCCCTTAAAACACAGAGAAGTCACCTCTGGTGAGCAGAAAAGATGTGTTTTGACTCAAGATTCCAGATTTTTCTGATTCTTAGATACTCTGAAAGGTCTTGCTGCAAACAGTGGAAAACAGTCTTAATTGTTCATTTCTTGCTTCACAGTCAAATTCCTGAGTGCTATAACCATTTTTACTAAGGTCAAATCTGAAAGAAGATCAAGGCTAATATTTGCACTTAAACTTGAGAATTCAATCTACAATTAATGAAATTATGTATCTTATTGTTTTACAGGATATGGCCACACAGGCTCCAGTCACACTTGCCTCTGGTGTGGTTGGCCACAGTTGCTGCCAGACCTAGAGAACCTCCATAGGACTACAGACATCAGTGAAGGTAGCAGTAATAAGGAGTCACTCCAAAACAGTAATGTCTAGAATAGGAATGATGAAATTGTTGGACTTGCAACAGAAGAGGATTGGAGTACTTTTCATTCTTTCATTTCTTTTACAATGAAAATTATCACAGGCTCAATCATGAGCCATTTATCATGTCCTGTTAAATGTGAAGACTGAGGATACTTCTCAGTGTCACAATAGTCACTTCAAAGGATATCGTTATCTCTCCTCTTATTTTTAACAATTATTTAGATTTGGATAATACCTCTATTTGCTATGAAGACTTTTCTTAAGACAAGCTATCAAGTAGTTTCAACAGAAGGCTGATCATAAAGGGAGCATTTTCAGAAGACTGTTGTCTATTATTCTTTAATTTAGGCAAAAGAAGGCTTGATCTAAATCAAATTCTGGCCATGGCTACCGAAGAGAGATAACAGAGAGGTCTGATACACAATTAGTCACAGCTCAACTTCTGTAAATCCAGAATTGCCATATGCAGTAGTGTTAAAAATTCTGAACAGCATTTTTCTCTTAGTTATGACAGTTGAGGGTAAATTTCATTATGGTACCCTTCCTTACTTTGTCACTGCTATTTTACAAAGGTTTTTGAAGGAGCTTGCAAACATATCAGAGCCTGTAGAGCAGGTCTATGTCACTCCAATTGCCAATCATATAGCCTAAATTTCCCGTTTCCCTTGTTAATGTGACTTTGAAAATTTTATGGACTATTTTTACAGCTGGTCAAAACTACTTCAGTAGCGATTCCTTTAGAAGAAAACAATATTTTTACCAAAATTGCAGCTTCCTTCACACTCAAAGAATCACAGAATGGTTGGAGTTGGAAGGGACCTCTGAAGTTTAAACTCCCTGCTAAAGCAGGTTCACCTGGAACTGGTTGCTCAGGATCACATGCAAATGGGGTTTTAATAACTCCAGGGGAGGATCCATGACCTCTCTGGCAACATGTTCCAGTGCTCTGTCACCCGCATAGTAAATATTTTTTTTTTTCACATTCAGATTGAACTTCCCGTGTTTCAGTTTATGCCCATTGTCCCTTGTCCTGTTGCTGGGCACCACTAAGAAGAGCCTGAGTCCATCCTCTCAATGCCCTCCTTTCAGATACTTGTATATATTGGTAAGGTCTCCTCCCATCTGCCTCTTTTGGAGGCCAAAACAACCCAGCTCCCTCAGCCTTTCCTCATAATTAAGATGTTCTAGACCCCTGATTATTTCCACAGCCCTGCTGGACCCACTCCAGTGTGGTTGTGTCTCTCAAATAATGGGGAGCCCAGAACTGGACCCAGCCCTCCAGGTAAGACCTTGCCAGGGCAGACCAGGGTGGCAAGATCGCCTCCCTCAACCTGCTGGACCTCAGGATAACATTGGCCTTCTTGGCCACAAGGGCACACAGATGACATCCAGAATGAAGTGTTCCATCAGTTTTCCAGGGGTGGACATGAGGCTGACTGGCTTGAAGTTCCCTGAGTCTTCTTTCTTGACCTTGTTGAAGACCATAATGACATTGGGCTTCCTCCAGTCCCCAAGCATCTCTCCTGTTCTCCATGACCATCCAAAAGTGATAGAGAGAGGCTTAGCAATAACATCTGCCCACTCTCTCAGCCCTCGTGGGTGCATTCCATCACAGCCCATGAATTTGTGGGAGCAAAATTCATTTGAATTATCTTTAGTCTGGTTTTTCTCGACCCAAGAGAAAGTCTCCCTTTCTCCACGCTTTCTGTCTTCCCTCCAGGGGATCTCTGGGATTCCTGAGATATGGACTTAGCATCTTTGTCCTCCATCACCAGGGCACTCGCCTCATTCAGTAGTGGTCCCACATTTTCCCTAATCTTCCTTTTGCTACTGATATATTTAAAGAAGGCCTTTTTGATGTCCTTGACATCGCTTGCCACAACCAGTTCCAAATGGAACTTATCCTTTCACTTTGCATGGTTGCATACTGTGACAGTGTTCCTATATTCCTCTCAAGTAGCCTGTTCCTTTTTCCACATTCTGTATACTTCCTTCTTCTTCCAGAAGCTCTTTGTCCACCCACGCAGGTCTCCTGGCTCTTTGCTTGATTTTTCACTCATAGGCATGCACAGATGTTAAGCTTGGAGGAAGTGAACCATGAGTATTTACCAGCTTTCTTGAGCCCCTCTTCCTTGGAAGTCTTTATCCCATAGTATTTTACCAAGTACATACATGAAGAGATCAAATTCTGCTCTTCTGAAGTCCAGGGTAGTGACAATGCATTGATTTTTCTAGAAAGAAAGTAATATTTTTAACAGGATGCCTTAATGTTTAATTAAATTAAATTTTGCAGATTTTCATTAAAGGTATTTCATATTCTAGTCATACCATTCTTCCAATGTTGATGGATTATATAATTATATATATAGTCATTAGATTTGAAGAAATGTCCAAAATTGTTTTTTAGTCAAATGACTATTTAAAAATACATTTTGATCAGTTTTGCTTTTCTCATAACACGGAATCAAATTGTAAATTTTGAAATTTTTCACAAAGCAGAAACCCCTTGCTTTCACTATTTCTATGTACAGTAGCAGAATCTTCATCTTTAAACTCCAGAAGCAGACTGTTTTTCTTCAGTTGATTTTAACAAGTTATTTTCTTTCTGGCCTTCACTTTGCATTAGACTGGCCTCAGTGAAATATGCAAAATGACTATCCTTTGATGAGCCATGATTCTATTTTCAGTGCTGCAGTTATCATTCAAGTCTGTCAAAACCAAATTGCAACACTTTGCAAAACAAGTACAGGAATATAAGCACAATCCTCAGCTGCATATGTTACGTTGGCACCTCTTTTAATCCAGAAGGTATGGACTGGCTGTAAATTTCAAAATGATGCCTTATGTCCTGAATTACATTTGCTGCAGCATGCCCTATACCAACACCTATAACATACAGTTCTATGCATTTTGTAATGTCTCCTTGGCTGATTTGCAGATTTGACTTGTTGAAACACTGCCTAGTGGCCTGGCTGATGCACTGTGTAGTTGAATATTGGTTGACTTGCCTTTGGACATATGACAAATCTCTCTAAGCATCCTGCTTTGGGTTATGCATTACTCTCTTGCCAACTTATTCATAAGCCTGCGAAATAGCTTTTTACCAAAGATGAACCTGTGAGGAGGAACAGAATAATGAAGGTCAGCTTCCGGCCAGCATGTGATGAATGCTTCCCGGGTAACTATGATTCCATGGCAAAAATCAATCCAGAAATTCTCTCTACTGCAGTTTTATTTCATTCTCTGCACCTGAGGGATTCATTACAGATTGGCTTTTTATCACAAGTCATTTTAGGCAACTTTGCTTTCCTTGGAAAACTGAAAGTATGCATGACGAAGACTGATCATGTTCAGTTTAGGCATCTCACGACCTTTTTCGTTCTTAGAAGGGTGTTTCTAATAACCATAATGAGTGTGATAGGAAAGATGAGCTACTCCATCTGAAATATATTTGCTTTAGTGTTTTCACCACTGAAGCTCTCTGTTTTCTATGCCTTTTGACACAGGTTCTGGCATTTCTCCTTTAAAATGGCATTGCAGACTGATAGTACCAGCTGTCCACCTTTTGTCCCCCCTGCTGACTCTGGTGTGACAGATGGTACAAACAGCCTGGCATAGAGATGTTGGATCAATATAAGGGACAAAACACCTGCCAGATTGCTGATGACTAAGATGTTACATACTCTGTGCCATTGGACAGCTTATCAAAAATGGCACTAGCCTGAAAGGAAAAAAAACAAGATTCATTTTATTTTTTCCAGGGTTTTTTTGGGATAACTGTTATTTTGTTTATAATTCTGAGGGAAAAAAACTTTTGAAAACCTCCTAGAATTTTCACCTCACTACCACAGAATCACAGTAAGATTAAGCCTCACATCCTTTCATTTTTTTGTGGCTGTGTACCTTGTCAATGCCTTGCCTCTTGTCAGCTCCACTTCGAGATCTCTGCTACACTTTCAGACCATCCAAGAGTTCGACAAGTATTTTGTGGAGTAACTGTCCACTCTAAATGTGGCCTTGGATCTTTTACTCTGATTCCTTTCTCATGCAACACTGGAGGACTCCAAAGAGGAAGTGAATGCTTGGAGGATGTTGGCTTTGTTTGGCTTGGGTTGGGTTTTGTGGATGTTCAACAGTGCAGCTGGCAATGGCTCAAGTTGGTAGACATGATCTGTTCTGTTCTTGACAGATGTCCAGGTGCTTGGCAACAGATTTGTAACTGCATCTTCAAAGTTTACACATGACTGACATAAAGAGATAAGAGGTGAAAATCAAGAGTCCCAATCTGAGGCTTTTGTGTATGACTGAAAAGCATATGAAAAATAGAAACATGTTCAATGATGCATTTTCAGTTAAAAAGAGCAAAGGAAATTGCACAGGCTTTTTAGAGGCATAGGGATGGGGGAGGGGAAGGAACAAGTCATCAGCAATTGAAAGCAAGCTGTGAAAGACCTTGTCCATGTTGCCATCCAGGCTGTCTGCACTTTCCAGAGCACTGCCAGTAAATTTCATTTCTGACATAGTTCGAAGACAGTAGAAAGTGCTTTGGCAATTCATGAAAACAGAACTCCAGAAAACCTCATTATTTCCTAAGGCCATTAAATAACTTCATTCTATGGAGGGAAGCAAAAGCATTCCTTCTGAATCCTCGAATAATAATTTTTTTTCCACCGGTTTTACCAACAGATGCAAATAAGATTTCACAGTTAATTACTAGAAGGCTACTTTCCTTGTTTGGCTCCCATATACCCTCAGTAAAGTGTTTGGGAATGTCAGTCTTTTAAGAAAATCCTGGAGAAGCTCAGAAGCACTGCTGGTGCTCCTCCCAGTCCCAGGGTTGCATTCACTCCATCTTCTTTTGGTGTCTCAGATGGACCTAGGTATCCCCTCTGATGTCTGAGATCAGCTAATGCTTCAGATGATACTCTCCAAATCTGTGTTCCCCTATACAGTAAATAAAAACAATAAAATTATGCTTAGGCTGAAAGTACATTGCAGATCTGAGCCAGCTCCCCTGTTGTTCTCTTGTCTGGGGAGGAAGCCAAGATCTGGCCAGTAGAAGGCATGAATGCTTGAATTGGTCTCAAGTATTGATTTTATAGCAAACAATTGAAACACAACCCCTGGAATCACACTGTTTACTACTATGAGTAAACTGGTACTATGAGTTTTTCGAAGCCTGGTTTTCTGCATGCCTTGACCATGGAAATGAAGTGCAGAACTACTGCTGGTGGCTACAAAGAGTAGCAATCACAAAGCAGCAGCAGCAGAGATTAATTTGAGGATTTTAGAGGTCAGACAGAGGAAAAAGGAAGAAGAAAGGAGGTACAGTAACAGTGACGTGCAGAAAGAAAAATAAAGGAGGAAGAAATGGAAAGGTAGGGGAAAAGAATAGCTCAGATGAAAATAAAACCAGCATGAGAAGAAAGCAAAAGAAAAGAGAAGGCAAAGGATATCAGGAAAAAGATATGGATCTGGATCAAAGTAACAAAGAAGAGGCATAACAAAGATGGGGATTTATATTCATGCAATGGTAATTACCTATCCTACTTTTCCTTAAGAAGACCTAAACCAGAAACCCATGAGAGTGATCTAGTCACTCTGAGTTTGGTCTCTGAACCAAACACAATCTCATTTGTAACTAGTTCTGAGATATCTGTGCCTTACTTTCAAACCAAACAGCAAAAAAAAATTAATTTTTTGTTTTCATTTATTACATGATTATGCTAAAAACATCAGAGTAGTACATCAGTTTCTTCAGCATTCTGTATCACTTAGAAATAAATTTGGTTAGTACTGAAAGTAACAATTAAAAAGCGTAGAGGAGATCTGAAGGGAGAAGACTAAACTTTTCTTGCATTACTCCCAATGTTGTTTTGACTACATTTGTGTTCTTAGCTTAAACTAGACAGCCAAAAAAAAATATTATCCCAAATAAAGAAGTCTTAGTTTCCTGAATCATCACTACACAAGACTGTCAGGACGTTCCAAGAGTTCCTTTCTCAAGAAGGTGCTGTGTATTGCAGGAGCTCAGATGTTTCGCTTGTCATCTCATCTGTAAAAGTGCTCTTGTGCAAATGCATCGTCTCAGAGGACTAGCAAAGTACACCTCCACATTAGCAGGGTATTCAGACTTCACACCCTGGTGTATCCCACCCTCTGGGGACACAATTTGTCACAAAACTTATGAGATATGCAGGCTGTGAAGGTGCAGCCAGTTTTTCAACTCTCTGCCCTGAATCTTATAGAATCGCAGAATGGTTTGTGTTGGAAGGGACCTTAAAGAGCATCTAGTTCCAATGCCCCTGCCATGAGCAGGGACACTCTCCACTACACCAGATTGCTCAGGGCCCCATCCAATCTGTCCTTGAACATTTCCAGGATGGAAACACCCACAACTTCTCTGGGCAAACTGTTCCTGTGCCTTACCACTCTCCCAGTAAAAGACCTCATGGTGGTATCACAGCCTTACATACCTTCCTCTTAGTGAGCCAGAAATGCTCACTAAGAGCACGACCTGCAGAGGTCATCTCTGCAGGTTGTAGATGTATTCCCAAAGGGTCACAGCTTCCTTCAGGCACATCCCCCTGGTCTGTAGGGTCCTCTGGGGGCTGCCAGTGGATATCTGCTCCACCGTGGACCTTCACAAGCTGGGACATCCTGTCTTGCCATAATCGGCACTGCAGGCTGCAGGGGAATCTCTGGTCTGGAACCTGGAGCAGCTCCTCTTCCTTCTTCTACTCTGGCCTTGAAGATTTCAGAGTGGCCTGTAGTAGACATAGGAGGAAGCTTCTGGTAGACATAGGGGAAACTTCTGGCAGCTTCTCACAGTAGCCATCCCTGTAGTACCCCCGCACTACTAAAACCTGGCCACACAAAACAAATACACACCAATTTGGTTATGGGGAGGAAAGAAAATATGCACAAAAAGTTTGTCTTTTCATTCCTTTCTTGCATTTCAATTTAAAAATACTAAATTTGGGGTTGTTTGAAATTTTTTGGTGCCAAAATACTGCAGCAGAATCCACTTTTTCTGTAGCTACATACTTGCTTTTAGGGATAAAAAAAATTTAAGAGCACTTTGAGTGAGGGTATATGCTTTACATTTTTAAGCTTGAGCATTTGCAAACTATTAAGACAAAAAATTACCTAAGCCTGAGTTTCCAATATTTAATTTTGAAGGAAACTTCCAAAGTGTCTTTTTTCTGTTTCCATATTTAAAATTGCAAAATTTCCCTTTCTACTTTCCCAAAGCTTTTTCTTTTGAATACATATGCTGAAAAAATGACTGCTTTTTGAAATCAACTGGTATGATTTTTGCTGTCATTGCTTATTACTATGTTTATTGTTTTCCTTTAACTTAATCTTTTATCTGGAATTTGGGATTTGAAGAGAATCTCAGCATTAAGTCAGAACCAAATGGTAAATTGCCTAATTCCATATTTACATTAAAAAAATTGGAAGTCTTTCAGGCTGAATATTATTTAAAAGAGTAACTATATTTCTCCGCTTAAATTCCAAATTTTTTAATTTATTCCTGTGACTGAGGGGTTACCTTACATTTTTTGAAGATTTCATATCCACTACAACAGTAACTATAAACAGATCTGCCATAACAATTTCAGGTTTCAGGAAATTATAACACTTTGAAAATGTTATATAATGACCAATTAAAAATGAAATTTCATTTCAATGAAGTTTAATTTAAAACTACTGCAGCGAGGAAAATGTATAAAAAGTTTTTTCACAGAGAAAATCCATCACTTAATTTCAAAATGAAATGGATCATTTCCTCAGATCTGTAGGATGTCCACACAAAAACAAGAGGCAAAAGACATGGAAAACATATTTCTGCTGGAATTGCACCTCCCAGCTTTGGGACCTGTAAGCCCAATAAGACAGCTCAGTGGCTGTGGATACTCTAGCCTCAGAAATTAGACCAGAAAAGTTTCTGTTCTTGATTCTAGAGAAGACTTTCAAAACCAAGCCATTTCCAAGGAACATCTGAGTAAAAAGTAGGATATTCCAAATTTAAAAAAATTATTCTTTTTTATGAAAATGAAATACATGCCTGGCAGCTTTAACTATACCTCTGTCTATGCAATTTTTGCAGAAAGTGTTTGCTATAGGCATAAGAAGAAGTTTCAGAGCAGAAAAAGAAGCCTCACCCATCCTCTACTTGTTCTCTTGTTGAAAGACCATGCAAGTCTTAGATCAGCAGCATGGGTAGAGCCCATTAGCATGGTTTCAGCTTTGCCATGCAGAGCACATAGACTTTCACTAGTCCAGTTCCAACACTTCTCAGAAATGTAATTTTCATATGCAAGAAAATCATTTGGATATGTATTTATGGTTTCTTGTGGTCACATGCAAGCACATTGAGCTCCAAACCATACTGATATGGTGTTATGTATCCACACTAGTGCAATGTACTCTATAAACAAACGAATCCAGTTCTCTAGTGTGGTATATATACATATTCAATATCATCTAAAATAGTTACACGCGTTTCCACCTTGCAGCATGGATAAAGTGAATTAACATCCACCTGGAGGACATCAAGAGTAGAACTGTGTCTTCTTACAAAACCTAGTGTAAATACATCCAAGTCATCATGAGTATGTAAGTGGTGTTTTAAGCATGACAGCAGTCTGCTTAAAATCAAACATACTATTTCAAGAAGTTAATTAATTTAGTTCTGCAGAAAGATACACGGAAGATATCTAGGTGTTTCTTCATTACAAATAAAAATAAAAATGCACTCAAATCTCCCTATAAAACATGTAGAGTGCATTAATATATATCAGCCCCAAGTTTGTTGCTCCCACTTCAGGTTTGAAAACTTGCCTGTTTTAACCCAGGCGAATCAGCTGGCTTAATTAAAGATACTGCTTTGTTCATATCCTTGACAATCACAATTACTGTAATTATAAATATCATGCTGCCTGATGGTTTCCAGACACCTTACAGACACCAACAAATTTCCAATCAAGTCATGCGTACAGGTATGAGAAGACAGCTCTTTAAAACCAAATGATTCTACAGTAAAAGACACTTATGTTTCTTCCCTCTCCTCTCAAGGTAATGCACTGTGTACATTCTTAATCTTTCTGTTTCTCTTGCTAGTTAACAGTGACCTGCTGTCTCTGTGCATAGAGATTAAAACTTGAATTAAAACATTACTCAGGGACTTGAATTACCCACTATGGATTTGCTGGCCCTGGACTTGACCCACTCCTCCAGCAAAAAACATTTACAGTTTAAAAAAAAATCAAGCTAGGGCAGGGCTTCCTATTTGGTCGCTAATACCATCTGGGAACATAACGACTCAATTCATTTTACCCTCCGATTAATAGAGCAATCTCAAGTATTATAAGAAGCACTTTAATTCCCTCTGATGTTTTCATTATGAATTCCTTCGTGGCAGAACTCATTTGCAATAATGCATATGTAATTTTGGAAACCAAAAGGAAATCCTGTAGCCTTCAGGACATTATTAACCTGCAGAAATGCTGAGGCACACATAAAACTCAAATATGCTAGCACCAGCAACCTCTCAAAACATTTTAAGAATAAAATTAGTAAGTAAAGCTCTATCTCTCACTACTTGGAAGTTAAAATGGCTAAATTAATAATTATTAAAACCCTAATTGTATTAGTGACACTTAAGCTGTCTGTTCAGATCATTTTTAAGGATATACACACTGGAATGCTTAAAAATGTTCAATAAGTTTATTATTTACAGACATTTGGAAGTGAATCACCTGCACCTGTTACAGTCTTCCTCTTTCTCTCTTTTTCTGCGTGGTCCATAATGTTGCTTTTTTTGACAGTGTAGATCAGCCATAGATAGGAGGCCTGATATTTTTCTAAAACAAAAAATTCCGTCTTATGTGACTCATGCTTCTTTTAACAACTACAGAAATACTGCTGTATTTTGAAGCCAATGTTCTCTCATTTGATGCCATGAGTCCAAGACTATTGTGTCCAGTAATTTATGGAGTAACATAAAATAATCAATGTCAGATTTCACTTTGAGGTGGGGACATAACTCTTGATTTGATATCTTTAATTCTCTGTAATTGAGTAAAGGATTTTTCTGTATACTATTCACAGTAAATATAACCAGAGTCTTAGGAAGTTAAAGAAAGTTCCTTGTCTGACCATTTGGGAGGCAATCTGGCAGTCACACTCCTACCACCAGAGATTTGTAACTGCTGGAACCAAAGACCCTTCACAACAAGCTGCCTCACTTCACTCCCTACTCAACCCTCTCTAACAGTCAGACAAGCTTTCCTTAACCAGCTCAACCCTACATTCTCTGTAGCAGTCTCAGGACTCTGGTTCCGTTAAGTGATTTTATCACGATGCAGCAGCACAATAACAGTTTGAGCTGGCTGCCTCACAGGAAGGACCCCAAACAAAGGCCTGTCTGGGCTTTTATACCCTCACAGTCCACTGTGTGATAGTCCAGGATCGTCCAGCTGAGTCATTGGCTCCTGCTGTATCTCTGAGTGTCCAGTCTCTTGGCTAGCAATACAGGTGCCTATACCCTTTGTTGTACAAAGAGTTGGTGCCATTTCATGGCCTCTTGCCTCAGGCTCCCACCACACAGAACTCAATGTGTAGCTCACACTGAAGCTGCACATCAAGACACCTGCACTAAAGGTGTGCCTCAACATGCTGCTAACCAGTGGCTGTAACCCCCACTTGTCACATGAGAAATAGAAGAGGCAGAAGAAACCAGAAGCACCACAATTCTAGTCTGCTTATGTCAACCTTTTTTTTAGTAAAAATCAGTGCATATCCCATTTGTTGTTTTGAATTCACAGAGAAAGGTATCAATTGTCAATTGATATCAATTATATCGATTATCCTTTGTGAGCAAAACCAGAATAAGAACGTAACAGTTTTCTGGTTCAGACAGGAATCCATCTAGCTGATGGAAACAGCTAGAGAGGTGTAAAAAATAGAAAAGGATGTAGCATCCATTTCTAATACTCTTATAGACTCAAACCCTTTTCATTCAGCATATTTAGTAAACTTGACATAGCATGGGTCTTTGGCAAATTGCAGTGGATCTCTTATTTAAGTACTCTTCCAGTCATTCTTCACATACATTCAAGATTCTTATATTTACAAGGTCTTTGACAAATATTCACACAGGGCTGCTATGTGTTGACTGGAGAATCATCTGCTTTTAGCATGTTTTGAACTCAGTTGCTATTAGTTGTTCTTTTTCCTGTATTTTTTATTGGACAAATTAATCTTTCTCTTCCCAGTTCATGCAATTCATAATTTGGCAGTTGTCTATTTTTCATGCTAAGTCATCTCTTCCATATGACTGGAAGAGCCACAGCCTGCTGAATTACTCCTTGTACGAGAGGTAGGCCACACATTTGATTCTACTTATTGCTCTTCTCTGAAAACACATCAATTCTAACATAACCTTTCTGAGATTAAGGGGATTAGGGTGCATGATATCCAACAGGAAGGTAAATGTGAATGTGTACAGGGGCATAATTTATCTTGATGTTATTCTATCTGAAAATATACTAGAAATTTGAAATGAATATGCACGATATCCCTGAAAGACAAATATGAAATAATTTATCCTTCACCTCTTACCATTTATTCCTGGCAAAATTTAGCTATAAGTCATGAGACATAAACAGGTTTACAGTTCCTTTTGTAGCACCAGTTATATGACTGCAAATACTACTCTTACTAACAGTAAATATCTAATCTTGTTGAGAACCTTTTTCATTTCTTGAAAATAAGAGTGTCCTGTAGGAGGCCGAGACTGACTTCTGAACTCTGCAGATATGATACAAAATAGTGAATATAGAGACACTCCTGGTTTCTGAATGCCTGGTACAGCTCCTCTGATGCTTTGAACAAACCTGTGCAATGTGCTTAATTTCACATATTATGTTAATCGCCGCTAAATTCATGCATTCAATTCTGTGCTATTTCAAAAAACAATACACAGTCTTTTATAGGAAGTCAGCATTGGGTATGAAACTAAACTAAACTGTAAACATTAGAATAGTAGGGCAAGAGATACAAAGACAAAGGAGCAGAGTCTCATTGAAATCATTGTATCATTTTTATTTCTGAAGCACTGGCTGTTTCAAAGGTTGATGAAAAATAAACAAGACAACCTCCATTCTTGTGCTATGATTAGTCATTATCTCTACAAAAACATAATATAGTTCTCTCCAAAAAGCTACTGTTATCAAAAACATTTTAATTCTGACATCTATATGGAATGGAAATCTTCCCAAACTTCCTGTGAACTGAAAGACCTCCTGGATCTCAGCTGTAGAGTAATGCTGAGAAAGCACTGAACCTGGAGTTGCAATCATAGCATCCCTCCAAGTGCTGGTAGGTCACCCATTCTCTCTTTGTAACCAGTGGTGACAAGTCCTGTATGACACAGCTCAAGTAGCCTGGGTTTGGATATCCAATGCCCTACGACCTCAGCTAGCTCTAAAGGGAGCCCAGAACAAGTGACTCAGAAGCAAACGTCTACTCTGCACACATGGTCAGCTTGTGACCTGCCCAGGGTGTGCATGGCAGCACTCCTTGAACTGTCTGAACCCATCATAGGAGCCTAACTTAAAGCTGCTTTGCTCAAAAATCGACTTGTGTGTTGGAGCAACAATATGATGCCTCTTGTGCCCATAACAGTAAATAAAACAGTTCCAGCCAGCGTTGCAGGAACCCAAATGTTTGCACTGATAAACAGCTGGAGACAGTCATGGCTTTTAACTCTAACTGACACTTCCCCAAACATTTTCCTCAGGAAAATGCAAAAGCCAGTACAAGGCAAGTACCATTCCTGAAAGACTCAATGCTAGCAGTTAAGGAAACAATTTAACTCTCTTCCAGATGGGGTAGTAAATAATCTGATCTTACCTTAATGCCATAAAGTGATCCTGGATCTGTTTCACTTACAAGATAGTCATAGCAAACTGGATCCCCAACCCTATCTTGGATTTGTTAAGAGCTCAGTGAATCCATGAAGCTTCCAGAGAAATATTTCAGACGCTAATGCTTTCTGATGAAAGCTGGGTTTGTCAGGGATCCTGAACATAACCAGTGCCAGGTGAGTTAGCCTGAGTCAGAAAAACTCCTTCTCACTTTTAAATGGGAAAACTGAAATTTATCTCACTTCTGAATCTGTAATTTATCTTAATTCTGACAAAAGGAATCACTAATAATGATGTAGCTCAGCCTCTAGAGTTCACTCAATCCTTGGTCTTATCTGGGACAGTCAGTGAAAGTGTCAGTCAGCAGACAAATGTCCACCAGGAATGGAAATATATTACTGAATCTTTTAGGATTGCTTATTAAAACCATCATTTTCAATTACAATTGAACCTAGTTAAACTAAAGCCGGTACCTAAGACCAGTCTTCATTGCTCTAATTTACTCCAATCATTTCAAGCATCAGCTTAAAACTGCTTTATCTTAACTCTTTTCCACACAATGAAATTTTCATCTAGCTTTGGCCATATCAGTAAATCATCTCAATGTCTACTTATTCTATATCAATTAGTTCAGTCTTCAGGGATTCTGGAGATTAGACTGAATTCACCCTTTTAAAGGTCAATATATAGCCACTCTATAAGTTATTTATACAGAATATTCAAAGCACTAGGAAAATACTTTAACTGAAAATTTTCAATAATACAGAAAATGCACTTCCTCTGTGCTGATCATATTACACCAGATTTATGCAAAGACTATGATCAAAGAAAGCATTCCCCAGGCACTCTCCTCCCCTGTTACACACCTGTATCTTCCCTACAGATTTCTCTCCACTCACACTGAGAGTGAAGATTAGTCATACCTGCTCACCAGAAGGGCCAGGTTTCTGGGATACAGAGGTAAAGAGCTCTCCTATGGGCAAATCTTGCATTTCAAACCCAATTACATGGTGCATGTAACTCTTGTCCCAGACCCACAGCAAAGCTCAGCATCATGCCCTATGCAGAGCAAAAGCCGTGCTCTCACTCTTCCAGAACAGAAACCAGGTAGCCTAATGAGAATTAGACTTGCTTTAAGTGGCCACCTCTAGGCGGCTTTCAGGTACTGACAGATGTATTCATAACGAAGAGCTTGCCTATTAAGAAACAACAAGTAAATTTCAATTTGTGACTTCAAAGGACAGGCTGTAAACACTACCCCAATTTCTTGCAGTACATGCTAGAGCTCACTGTATGATTGTGGCATTCTTTGGCTATTCATAGGTGGAAATAGAGCATACCTGATTCTAATAAGTGACATCTGTTGCTAGGGTAGGAAGTCTCTGCAGGATTGTATGCAAAAATAAAACATAAAATAGAAGCCTTAGCTACTTGAAATAATCTTTTTCTGGCAGAACAAGTTGAAATTCTGAGGCTGCCTCCTTTCTGGCCGGGCATGAAATACTGAGCTGAGATTGCAACTGAAAGAGGGAAACCTGGAGAAATGGATCAATGCAGCATGGAAAGAAACTTCCTCAAGCGGATCAAGGAGCTCATGCCTGGTGCCAGCTGAGGAGTTCAGCCCTATAGCTGCTGAAAGACGGGGGTGATATTTAAGCAGCAGTTCTGCAAAAGAACTGAAGGTCCTTGCAAAGTGTGCCCTTCCTTCAGTTGAAATCACAGAAACGGGAGCTTTCGTCCAAAGACAACAAGGATGATAATCATTCATGTTCATCTTAATTTCTTTGAGCATTTAAACAGTTAAGCAGATTTAGCAAAATATATCAAACCCAATTCCTAAAATGTAATATAAACCATAGAAAAGAAAACTTTCTGACAGAGCTTCGTGGCCCTTGAAAGGAAACCTTCTGGGCAAGATGGCAACAGTTTCTGGCACAAAGTGTGGTTAGAGCATAGCCTGAGAATATGGTCAAGCTAGATGGGAGTGAACTCAGTTTTGAAATGCTAAAGAAGGAGAGCTATAGATCAGCAAGAAGAGAAGTTATTTAACTTCGTTAGAATAAACCTACACCTGACCTGTCCTTTGGCAACCAAGAGTAACCCATGTATTTAGGAATGGTTGTGACATTTTCGCAGACTCTTGTGCAAACTCTAGGATGGACCTCTTAAATAACTGAGAGCAAAGCATGCTTTTCCACTCACAGTTTCTGATCAGCTAGTTTTACTACTAAAAGAAGTTTCTCTGTTTAATATTCCAGAGGGCTTTCATGGGGGTCTGTGGTAACAAAAAAAAAGCCTGGGAAGTAAGCAGATTACATAACTCTGTTTCTTTCCTAAAACATGGGCCTGAGTAAGACACTCTCTGAAGTCTCTGATGAAATACTGTATTTATTTCCTAAAAGGCCCATAATCAAACTTATCCCAATTACTGCCGCTGAAACTGTAACGTGCTGTTGTACAAGCTATTGACATGTTTTATGCTCATTAACTTTTCTTAATTTGGAAGATGCCTAAGGCATCTTTGCACGTGAACAGGATAAATATTTGGTAAAAACATGGAAGAAACTACTCAATTCAATTTCTTTTAAGGGAATAATGTATGTGATATTACTACATAAACTTGATTTTACTGCATTGATGGATAAAGTGTAAAATCATAGACATTCTCTGTTCTTGCAATATAGTTTTTTCTTTGATGCTGCTAAAACTTAACGTTGCTGACTTCAATACTATGGCAATTATTTTTGTCATGATACCTACAAACATTGAGCAAGCTGGTCCTTAAATGCACTCCTCAAAGACATGAAACATGTAACACAATCAGTTCCACATGATCAAGCTGGTGTTTAGTATGGACTTCAATGGCACCTTGCATCTCAAAATGCAAGGAGTCTTTGATCTGTATATCAAAGCACAATGGTAATGAGTGTGCTCATTGAACTATACCTTGGTATCTCAGGTACATTTCACTCTCCTGAGTGCTGAAGCGATTAAACAGAACTTCAGCAATACTACTAGTAAGCAAATTGCTGCCTCAGAGCCTCAGCATTTAAGTCTTTATTTTATATTGAGAGCATCATTATCAATGTAGCTCCTGTACACTTAAAATCTATTCATGATGCATCCTGACACACTAATGGTTAGATGTACTTATTAGTCACAGGGTTACAAAATGAGACAATCTTCTTGTTGCACAATAGCTAGCACAAGTAAAGGTCACTAGTAAGTCTGTGGGTGCGTAATGATGCTGACCTGGCTGATCAGTGGGGTAACTAAGAACTGTCTTGGCTTTCCATGGCTCTCACTTCAGTTACTTAACCACATCTGTGTGGTTTATCAGTGCACCATGCCTGACTGGGATTTTGCAGGAGGCTCTAGAAAAAAAAACAAAACAGGGACAAGACATGAAATATCACTGTCACTGGTTTTGAAACTAAAACCTCTATTCTTGCCTCATTGTAATTCCACCTCTTATTCCAATGGAGAGTTAGTTTTACACATTGCTTGCTTACTTATGCAAAAGATGATTTGGCGAATTTAAGGAGTCATCCATTCTGCAGAGACCTTGAGAATTTGCCTGAAAAAAACATTGTTTTTTCAAGGAGACTTGCTTAAGACATGCATATATATAAAAGTACTATTGTTAAGATTTACCAGTGGCAGCAGTAAGAACTAGCTTTGCTTGCAACAACAATAAAACAGGTGTAGCATTCTTGATTTTTAAGCTGACTCATCTTGTGTGGCTCATGAGTCTGTTCTTCACTTACCCAGCACTACTGTACTAGTTTGAAATCAAACCAGTGGGAGATCGCAAGTCAGAATTATAATTTAATAGAAAAAAAAATTAAAAGAAATAAATAAATGCAGAAGTACAAGAACACTGACAAAGTCAGATACACCCTGACACTCTATGGTAATAGCAGTCCAAGCAAAGCAGTTCCGTTGAAGCAGTGATCCTGTAAAAAGAAAAGGGGTGAGAAAGTCCAATGGTAGCTCTTGTCCTCTGGGAGTCCAGTAGGTAAGCGCTCCTGTGGTGTTCAGAGTCTCAGCTTATATCCAGGATGGAATAGTTGTCTCCTCCCTCTGGGCAAAACATCTCACAATGGGATGGTAAGTCATGTGATAAGGCCTGATGGGCCCATTAACAGCAGATAGTCCAGGAAGGAGCTATCTCTGAGTCATGGGGCGAGGCATTGATGGCCCATTAACAGATGATAATACAGAGGGAAATGGCAAGGAACACTGTTTCACCAGCTGTTTCAACAGCTAACGGAGATGGTAATAGAATATACTTCAACCTAGGACAACTACTCAGGTTGATGCTAGACCAATCGACCATTCTGCAACTCCATTCACACCAAAAATAAAGATGATTTCTTTGGTATTAGCATTCTTCATTTCTTCAGTATTTTTCTTTGCACTTTCAAAATTAATTGATGCTCATTATTTATAGAGGACAAAATGATTGTCCTCATGGAAAATTTTCTTTTCAATACTTTTTCCAGCATAATGGCATAAACATTGAGAAGTTGCACGTTCATCAGAAAGTGTTAGTATGTCACTACCACTGTATCCGAAGTTTTACTCTACAGTTCCTTGGCCTGAAAATGGAATAACACAATTCCCCATCACTGAAAAGTCCCAGGATGTTAATAATTCTAAAGGCATGTGAAATGTGAACCCCAGGACATGAAAAAAGCGTATGAAACACTTCCTACATGCTGTTCTATGAACCTAACTTGCTCTTTTCTGTTATATGCTGATGAAGGCTATTTCTGTAAGAAGGAGGATATGCTGTAAAATGTGAAGATTTGTAGTTGCAGTGCTGTTCTCTAGATCTCAAAAGATTTAGAAATAAGTGTTTCTGCCTCCCACATTTGAAATCTATAGTGAGTGAAACTTGTTGAGGTATAAAAATCAGCAACAATTTGTTAGTGACTAGATAACAAGGGCCAACTATTTCCAAATGAGAGAAAAAGAATTGCAGAGGGCCTCTGCTGTAAAACCTTAGACCTGAAACAGAGTAAGAACCTAAGTTTTGAAATGTTTCTTGCCAATTCACAAACTCAGAACCCTGCGTACTGCATTCATTACATATGGAGACCCCCTGCTGAAAGTCACCAAGAGGCAGTAACTTCACCAGACAAATAAGCTGCATGGCTAAGGTGCATGGCTTTTAGAAGTATATGCATCTTACATGTCCCAGAATGGCTTCTTAATATGATTCTTATGTGTTTGTATTTCCAATACTGAAAATAAACCAGAGCATTTGGACATAGGGCTACTAAGCATGAACTTTTACAGCTAACTTCGTAAAGCTTGAATTAATTCTTGAACACAATATTATAAGCTTGATTTTTTAGAAAAGCATTTGGGCAATTAACTTTTATGACACTTATATGGTTGGATAAGACTAATAATACCAGGAAAAAAACGACAAAAACACAGAGATGCAAACACAAAGCACTTATTCTCATACTGCAAAAGTTCTCTCAAATTTTTAAAATGAGGAATCAAAGTTTTTTGAGGGAGAGGTTAACAATTATTTTCTTTAATAACCATGGTCAAACAAGATGAAGTACTTTAAAAGAGGTTTGTCAGAAATAAATAGAAAAGGAATGTAACTTCTTGAGAGACACTTTCCACATTAAGTATTTTTTTCTAGAAAGAAATCAACAAAAAATTGCAAGTAGACAGCATCTTTTTCAGGAATGTCCAGTTACCTGCACTATAAACAGAAAAATATGCAAATATTAAGTTCCTCAAAGATGACTAATTCTTCCACAAAGTTTCATCATTCTGACTGATTACATGGCTAGGGCATGTTACAAAGACATTTTTCAATTAAAATCTTGAATCGATTAAAAAATTTTTCACGATCTCCATCTAGACTACAATTTCACATTGGAATAGGAGTATTTTATACTGAACTACTAAAAATCTTTACAGTCATTTTAATTTTTAAGGATATGCCACTGGCAATCAGCTCAAGGACCCGACAAAATTATTACTTATATACAATGAGGGTGCTCTACAGCTCATGTGGGATAATATAATCCCTGCTGTAAGATATAGAAAATTAGAAAAGTAGTTATATATGTCTTTTATTGTTTAACGATATTCTAGCATTAAAAAAACACCACAAACATACATACATACATAAATAAATAAATAAAGGTGCATTTTATTCAATTGACACTTAAACCATGAAGATGAAGAAAAAACATTTCAATACAGAGAATTTCTGTGCATCTTCCTCTCATTCCTTTGCTTTTTAGTCAGGTTTCTAATAAACTAATGGTACACTCATAAATTATACAAAGGATTAAATGTGCTTTATATTATAAAAGAGATATTTTATTGTTTGAGGTGACTGCTGCAAACTAATCAAAGCTTTGTAAAACTTCTTTTGAAATTGATTTACTGGTCTCATTTTAAAAGTTGCATGAAAAATATCTGCTTATCAGCTGGATAGTGTAGCTCTAGTAAAAGCATATTCAAGTGTGACACATCCAATATTCAAGTCCAATAAAATAAAGAGACTGTGGAAAAAATAGAGAGCAAAGCACTACAGAAAATGAGCTTAACACTTCACCTTATGGCTCACACCCAAAATCTTGCAATAAAACCACCAACCCGTTAAATTATTTGAAGTAAAAGACTCCAAAAGCTTCACACAACTAGCCTGTAGAAGGGCTGTGAAAAAACTAACAGCACAAGCACACCTAATTAGGGCTGAAATGTCAGGTTTAAAAAGTAAGAACATCTTCTCCTGAAACTGGTGAATTGACAGAATAGAAAAGCAATATGAATAATATCTCAAACTGTCATTTCTGATTTAGCATTAAATATAACTATGATGGTATGCAAAAAGAATATAGCCATGCCCAAAGTCCTTGAGCAATTATATATTCAATAAAACCACTTGACGAAATTTTAAGTCTGCCTCTTTTTACCATATTTTACATTACATTTTATATTACACGAAAACATAGATTTATCAATTTCTTAGACAGAATTGAGAGATATAGTGAATGTAGAATACAACAGAACTGAATATGCCTTAGTACTCAGCATACCATGGGAAAATTACCTCAACTCATAAATGATCTGAAATTCCTTTTTATATCAATACAGCTGTCAGAATTATTTAAAGAGGAACAAACTTCTCTGAAGGATACGTTAAGTCCAAGAAAAGATTTGGAAACCACAGAAATTCTGACTGGTAAAATACTTGGGATAGACCCTGATTTGTCTGGTAGTTAACCAAGAAGCTAGGAATTTTTATCACATCGGATTATCAAGAGTTCAGGCTTCATCAGAAAAAGCCTGATATAACTGAACTGTGATTAAAAAAAATGAAGGAATTCACGATTCTGCCTTTAATGGTGTGTATTAGAAGTTGCAAGATAACCTAGTCACCTTTTTGTTTCTTAATACAAGAAACATGCAGGTGCTACCAGAAGTGGATTGTCAGACCATACTTTTCCTTCTAATTCAATAAGGAGCTGCCAGTTGTTTTGTTTACTGGAGAGGTCAGAGGGGAGATTAAAAGGGATAACAGTGCATAGCTGAACACAGTCATTAAGATGAAAAGTGATGTCAACTTTTTCACCACAGCAAACACAAATACATGCGTGTTTGTTTGGGTTTTTTTGCAACCCAATCCCTTTCCAGTGTGTTCATCTTAACTAGACAGCTGCATTGTCAGCTAAGGCCACTGTGCTTCACCCTATGCTGAGCTTCTGTTCACTCAGTAAGTGCAAGAATGTAGTTTCTCTTGTAGGTAGAACTACCTCAAACTGCTGGGAAAAGTGATTTTGTAAGCCTCCCTCACAGAAAAACAAGACCAGTACTCGCCAAAATTGTTGTCAAATAGTAAGTCATAAAATAAATGTAACATGACATTAGTCTGAATAGAAGGAGCTGGAAATTGCCTTCATTCCACATTTGGAAAATAGCTTCAGATGAAGACTGTTGAGAAAAGAAGATATTTCAGAAATGTTGACTCATTCTGTTTTGACATTTCATTTAATGTCAACTTTTATTTTTGTTTTGAAATGGTATTTTTCATTCCCAAATTGCCTTTTTCTAAAGGGAAGGTTAACAAACATTTCAAGTGACATCTCCAAAGATCCAGTTGTTTGAGGTTCTTTCCCTCAGACTTCGAATTCACTTTTTTTTTCCAACCAAAGCAAAATGTCTACTACATTATCAGCTTTAATTTAAAGGCTTAGAAAGCCAAAGCCTGTAGAAATCTTTGAATTATCACATCAGAAGATTACTACAAGAGCATGACATTTTGTTATTAAAAAGAAAAATTTCATAAAAATTTCATTAAAAAAATCCATAAAAGGACTCTTGTCCCTCATCTTTTCCTTCTCCCCAAGCCCAGTAACTTTCCTCTGTTATCTGGGATCTGTTTTCTCAGTTCTGTTAGTAAGCAGCAAGATCTGTCTCCAAGCAGCAGTTTTGCTGATATCTTCCTCTTCTCAAAGTAAATCCATTAACTCCTTTCATTTATGTTTTCTCTATTCTAAGGTCTTCTCTAGCCTTACTGTTATTTCAGCCTGGTAGATGTCTGGACTCCACCTCTCCTGAAGCCAGGTCAACTTCACAGCCTCTTTCTGAGTGACAGTATGTCCCAGTTCAGCAAGATGTTAATGGGAAACAGTGAAAATAATTAAGCAATCCAAGCATCCATACACGTAACTAATTAGTCTAGGAGAAGTGGGAAGCAGACGGTATGCTCCGAACAAGTTCTGTTAATGAAGAATGGTCTGACAGAGACAATTCTAATTGAGCCATGGTATGCCTAATCTAATTATGCTAATAGTTTATTTGCACTCTAAATCATCTCTGTCAGCTCAGATATGGAAATCTGGTGATATCACACAGTGCTAGTGAAATCTAATGAGAACATCTCTCTTCCCTATACCTTTGTTCTATCTGTGTTGCATTGCTTTGAATACTAGGCCTTTTTGGAATTCCTTGATGAAAATGTTCTTCATTTTCCTTGAGAAATACCCAAGTTCATCACAGAAAAGTGTTTGCTGGAACACATTTGAGAGACTACTCACTTTGGGAATGTCTCTAAGTTGTTCCTTCTTTGGACTTCGGAATACTTTGGAGTACTTCTAAGGCTGAGACCAAAAGGCTGCTATTTGCATAAGGACTATTCATCCTACACTGATTATTTTTCTAATAGATATATTCTTATCTTGAACTCTTAGGAAAAGCCCTTTTCTGGGAGGGTTGTTCTTCATTGTGGTAGATAGAGCAACCTCATTAAGAGACCAACCCAACACCTATTCTGTATCATTTACAACACTTACATATACATTGGTGGAGAGAAGGTGGATGCGGTACTCGAAAAATTCTGGAAGTCCATGGTCTTTTAAGGAAGTTAACCTAAGAGCCAAAAAAGCTATAACCCATACTGATGGTTGACTGCACGATATTGCAAACTGCTAGGCAAAATACTATTCAGAGAATTTGAGAGTATTCTGAGCCACAAAATGGTCAAGATAAAAGGGAGGATAGTTTCTTGACTGTAAACCAGACAGTCAGGTCAGAGGGAGGAAGATGATTAGGTGTCAACCTCAACTGTTACACGTGGCCTATGGCCAATTATGTAAAAACTGTATCATAAAAATGAGTTTCATTTAAAAAATCTAATTTTGAAATCAGTATAGACAAGTAAAGAAAAATAACAAAAGCAAGTTACTTCAGTACATCATAAGGGGCAGGAAGATCTAATGCATCTCAAAGTAAAATGAATTACAGCAATCACAGTACTGCTGCATTATGTTCAAGTCACATGTATTCAGAGCCACGTATCATGTCACACTGCAACGGCCCACACTAACCATCCCAGAAACTGCTTAGACAGTCAGCTAAGAAACTTGAGATGAGAGAGATCCCAAAAGTGTGTCCAGTCCTGCCAGGTATGTGAGGATTATAGAGCTTCAGTTACCTACAGATTCTCACTTGAAAGACCATTTGAGAGTCTTTAGTGTATTCCAACTGGTCTCCCTGGCTGTGAATATCCCCTCTATCACAGCTGTCAATCCCTAATGGAGGTAGTAACCCTGGTATGTTATACTAGGCATCTATGAGAACAATGAGTATAAAGCCTCATAGCAAGCTGCAGGTCCTAGAAAGGCTAAAATGGTTAAGATCACCAGGAAAGAGCTCCCTTAAGGACCTGTATCTCCATCAGTTATGAAGGAAAGATGGAAGCATGTACAGAAAGTCTTTCCATTTCTGACGTGAGTGGAAGAACTCTGGAAGGCAACTTGCAATTTAGGTAGTGATGGATGCAGACTCTCTGGATCATGGCCACCACAAGAAAGATTGGGCCTAGACCTCGCATGGTGCTCCAGGGAATCCAGGAAAGAAAGACTATACAAGATAGTACAAGGGAGTAGTGAAGGGGGCAGAATGGTCCCTGTCATCTACTTTTATACTCAATGATTTGTTTTGATTTAACATGGCCAATAATAAAAAGGAACAAATTTGGTTTTAAACCAAACAAATTTGGTTTACATACTGTTCCTCTATGCTATTTAATTAAACGAAAGGAGTGAGATGTGGCCTTATGAAATAATTAACAGAATGTGTCCAAACAATGATACAGTGTCAAAGGAATGTAAATATTAGATATTAGGAACTCGAGATCATCCTATGGCTGTAAGACATTGGACTGTCACAGAAGCCTCATCACACCCAGGTGAATAGGAAGGGCTTCTTAGTTCCTGTATTTGGACTGTGGAAGAAAATTACAGTGGAAAAGTGCCCGCATCCTAAATACTTAAAATATTCAAACTTCTATTATTATTGTCAGTTAACTGAGCAACATTTTGGAAATTCTCAGTAATTGATTTATTTTACCCATTTCTATGAGAAAACTCAGATTATGACTACTGACTATGTCAGATACCAGGTTGTTTGAGAGATACAGTGGAACATATACATGTTTTAAATACCATCTTCCAAATCAAATTACATGGAGACAGACAGCAAGTCACCCTTTAAGATTAAATTCTTAATGAGTAGTTTAACCGCTACCCGAAAGACAAGAAAATTCAAAAGCCAAACTTTGCTGAAAGACAGGCATTCAGTGACAGGATAGAAAGGATATAGAAACACAGTCCCTCAGGTAAAGCCTGGCAGACATATTCCATTAAAAAATAAAATAAAAGAGTGAGACTAGAAGCAAACAGATAAACAAAAATCCTTTGTATCCTGTGAGCAAGAAATAGAATTATTCTCTTCTCATTGCAGACTTCGTTTGCTATACTTCTGGGTTTCTCACAATCCTCGAAACATTTGGCATATTCTTGTGAATAACTGCTGAAATTTAAGAAAATGACAAGTCATTTCCAACTTTGTATGTGTATTAATGTGTGCGGATATGCATACATATGTACTTATACAGTCTCTAACCCTCAGTTTTGTTATATTCACTGGGCTACAAAAGTTTTCAAGGTGACATTAGTGACTATCTGGAGCTGTACCTAGAGAGTCAGTAAGTATTTTGCTTAGCAGAATGGACCATTCAAAGTTTTGCCTATACCACCGTGCAACAAGACTATATACATATGTAGGTCTTCAAAATCTTTGTTGCTCAGATTGTGTCTTCTTCCAGAAGATATTTTAGACTTGAGGAAAAAAATATAGCAATGGAAGGAGCATATAAAAACCCTTCTGGGTTTAGATCTGTAAGTGTTTGCCTACTTTATTTCCTTATCTCTGCACAAACACCTAAATCTAGTAAGTTGAGGAGATATAATTTTTAAAATAAGCAACAGTCAGGAGTTCATATGGAGCTTGGTTACACATAAAATGTATTTTCAGATCTAGGCCTTGACTTTTCAAAAAAGTAAAACTTTTCTCAGGTAAATAAATGGAACTGCACATGAGTTCAAAGCTAAATGCGCCCACATATTTGCAGAACTGAAATTTCACTTTCATCCTTATCAGTGATAGTCCAAACCTTCCTTCCATGTTTGTTTGATTTGGATTTTGTCCCTCTAAAAGATGGAGCAAATATCAGAACCTCTCTAGGAGGAGTTCTCTCTCTAAATATTTAGGGCTGCTATAGCTGGTTTTTTTAATAATAATATTAAAAAAAAAAGGCTGTTAATTTCTGATATGCGCAAAGTCTTATCTGGAAATTATTTATGTCAACTACTTTAACACTTTTCCCATTCATGTAATAGATTTCAGTGATAAAGTTACCTCTGTTTAAGTTGATTGGTGGATAAGACCCACATTTTGGTGACTTGTAATTTCAATAATGCCAACCATTCACATCAGAGTCCCCTTTCTATTGGTTTTATTTTAGTTTAAAATTGCTCAGCTTTTCCAAGAACAAAATACTTTATGTCAGTAATAGTTTCTAGCCATTTTTCTGAAAACCTTCAGAGCTTTCCTGCTGGGAAGCAGGTACTTGTAACACAGTGAAGGGAAAACTGTCCTCTACACCAAGAACAGGCATTTTTCTACTCATGAAAAAAATTCTTCCAAATTTTCATCTTCTAGGCCTTCCCAACCAAGAAAAAAAAAAAACTAAGGTTCTTTTGCACATTCCAACTTCACAGCACATCTCCTTTTCTGCCGTGCTATTCTCCAGAGAATACAGGAATTTTACTTCCCAAGGACTCCAAGAAGAACAGCCAAGGAAATCTAGTAAAAACTGTCCATTGAGAAGTTCTAGAGTCAAGACTCTCTCATCTTCTCCCAGCATCCACAATAAGTACTCCTGTACTATCTTTCCAAAGGATTCCCTGTGGGCAAAAAAAATAATCCATGTTGCATAATAGACTATTGTTTCTAGGAAACCTATAGCATATTGTAGGAGATGGAAGATGCCTACTACAGATGCCAAGTAACTAATTTATCATCAAAATGTTTAGTTGATAACTGTCTTCCTTGTATTTTAAGGCTCATTTTTTAGACACTTGAGATCTGGCTGTGGAAGTACTGTATGCTCATTATTGCAACTGAAATTAATCATAACTAATTTTTTGTAATGTATTTTTTAAATGATAAATGCCCTACAGCAGGGGGAAAAAAAGACACCATGCCACAAACCTCCATATAATTTCTGAAGAAGTCCATGAAATTTTATTTTTATTGTTTTAATAACAACAAGAAAACATAAGCATGTATTTTTTAAATTTAAAGAAGAGTAATTCAAGTCAGGAAGACTACAGAGAAGCCCAGAATGTTAAAAATCTATTTTAAATCATTACTCTGCAGATGATAGAAAATTAAATCGAGGTCTCATTGTAACTATTTGTTGTAGGGACTGATAGAAATTAGTTTAGGGGACTGTAATGGGTTAACCTTGGCTGGCCGCCAGGTGCCCACAGTCTCTTTAACCCCTTTTTCCCCCCCAAAAGTCAGGCAGGGGAAAAGAATACGATGGCAAATGGTGGGTTGAGATAAGGCAGTTTACTAAAGCAAAAATTAAAGCAAAGCAAAGCGAAGCCCACGCAAAAGCAAAACACTAATCTAATCTCTCCTTCCCATCCGCGGCGATGACCGGCCACATCCAAAGAAGTGGGGCTCCAACGCGTGTAGTGGCTCTCTTGGTGAGCCACCATGGGAGACTGTGCATGTCCCCCTCTCTTCCTGCTTCTCCCCAGCTTTATACCTGAGCTGATGTCATATGGTATGGAATATTCCTTTGGTCAGTTTGGGTCAGCTGGCCCACTTGTGTCCCCTCCCAAAATCCTGCCGTCAGTTGGGGAAGGGACACTACAGTCCCAGTGCTGTGCTCAGCAGTAGCCAAAACACTGGCGTATTGTCAGCACCACTCCAGCCACCAATGCACAGCACAGCGCTGTGAGAGCTGCTGTATGGGAAATGGGCTCCATCTCAGACACACCCAATACAGGGAATTAATAAATTTCTGAAAATGTGAGTCGATAATCTGAGGCCCATTGAAACTGTGTTGCAAACAGACTCAAGAATGAAAAAACCTCATTCCCCCAATATTTGTTCAAGAACTGGAGCCCAGTGCCTTTGTGGCAAAAACACTGACCTCCACTACTGCACTCCAAGAGAACTCAGTTATCTGAAGCAATAATAACTTATTTTTTCCCTCTATAGAACAGTCATCAGAAAGCAATATATTGCACTTTCATAAAAATGGAGCCAATACACCACAGCATCCTAAAAGTATCATTGCAAACTGAAAAGTTCTGTTGGTCAAGAATATAAAAATGTAATTTCATTTCTAGAAAAATACGATCATTTTCTCCACCTGAAATTTTTAGATCCTTTTTCTCTCCTCTGTTTCATTTGGGAGGAAGAAAAGCAAACATATTTCTTCTAAGTTTACCTGAATCTGAGTATTTCAGTTGTCAGACTGAAATAACCTACTATTTGTCTTCTTTAATATACTACCCATTCATCTGTGGAATCAAGTCCCCAAGTGTTGGTCTGGCAGAGCTGTTTTCCTCCTGATGCAGTTGGAGGGAAAAAAAAATCAGAATTCTTATAGGTAATTGAATAAGTAAATAGAGGTATTTTGAGAAAACATGCACTTATTTGCGAGAAAAAAATTATTTGTTACAGAATTGTATCATTTAGTCTATTGGGATTTTATAATTTGTTTTTATACTCAAAGGACATATATTTCTTTGTTGATGCTTTACTTAACCAAACATTGATAGAAAATCTGCTCATATCGTTAGTTTTTATTTAACATGACGAAGAGCAGGCTATGACTTATCTCTTCCTGTAGTTATTGGAAGTAGTGCTTTCTACTGTAGGCATACTGTCAACACAAAAAATGCTTGCCATACAACAAAAATAGAGTATTTGGCAAGCAAAAGACAGATCTTGTTTTGTTGTTATTTTAACTACATATTTCACAAAAGGTCCGCCTTCAGCAGCTTGGACTTTTCGAGTTCATCTTATAAATCGCTCCCTTGATGGAAATTACTCAGAGGCCTACCTGATACAGCACGAACAGCCCACTTCTCAGCTGTTGTAGCCCAGCATAGCTCAGAGCTGAGGATCATGACTAGCAAGAAATCTGAAGAGTGCGACTATGTTTCTCTCACACTTTCTCTCCTCAGCCTCTCTTAATCCACCTCTATTTCATTACAGCAGCAAAAGAGCAGCATAAATGTGATACTTTTTCCTCTTTAACAGGAGTATTTTGATTTACTGCAGGAGTCTTGGTGAAATATAAAACAACTTAACGTAAAAAGATTTTAATTTCAATTAGTGGCACAGCAGAACTCCAGAGGTGGCTGTATCCATCTAGAAGATGAGTTTTCCATTCCAGATCGTGTTATAGGTTTTTTAAAAAAATGCAATTAAAAAAGAATAATAAAAGGAGAAAGAAGAAAAGCATGTATTTCCATAAGTACTGACATTGAAGGAGCCCAGTTTCCTATGGATTTAGGTGTTGTGTACTTTTATACCTCAGAGGCTAACTATGCTGGAAGAAAAGTAAGCTCCAAGTTTTGCACACAAAACTCAGTCCTTTAGGTTATACATTGACCACAACTTATTTTAATATTAGGATGTGACATGAGCTCATAGCATTGCTTGGATACAGCAAGGATTGTAAATACACCTACGTTTTACTGCTCTCGGTACCTAAAGCAGTGTACATTCCTTCTCTATGCCCCTCAACAGATCTTTCCACCCAGAATTTCCTGGAATCCTGTGACTTGAGTGCTCATAGTAAAACTGATCCCTCAGCTTAACCCCTTCTCTTCCACTAGCTACATATTTTCACAAAGCTTTGAGAGTTTAATTACCTATTAGGCTTCTCCCTTTTTGCAAAATTTGGCTGAAATATTTGAAAGAGACAGCCGTTGGCGAGTGGGAAACCTGGAGAAAAGGGAAAGATACTGGTTACACTCACAGACATCAAAAGTGCACTGAAAAAAAAAAACAAAAAGGCAAAGCAAACCAAAGATTCCAGCTAAGTTTCACACATATTTCATAAAAGCTGCAATGTACACCAAAGAGGTAAAATATGCTTTGCCGTATATTATGAGATAACATGCAGAAACAAATGCATTATTCATTACAAACTGCAATGATTAATGTGTTTTCAAATTCATATTGCTTTTTCTTATAGCTGCAAAGAGATTATTTTGTTTAAATGCATGAAGTGTAGCTTCACAAGGCTTAGTAAATAATTTTAACCACATCTTCAACATTGAAAGGGTAAAAATTTCCTCTTAGAATGGCTCCATGCTGAACCCATAAAAGTTTGTTGGCCTAAATCAACAGAGAACACTATTTACATGCTCCTGAAAGACACAGTGGGTGATAAAATTCCTACACTTATTTTCAGGCACAGGTATAGAAAATATTTAAATTACTGGTCATTGTGGGGTTTTTTCACCTATAATAAACAATTTTATTATATGTCCTCATTATAAGGTACTGCAGACAAAAGAAATTATGTACAAATGGACCAGGGCATAGAGTTAGGCTCTGAGATACAATCAGGGCACTATGATAATAAGCAGCTCAGTGCAAAAGCATAGATCTTCTAGTGTTCTTTTGACCTTATTAAATGTCTTTCCCTAAATCAGTGTCCCAAAAAACAAATATTATTCTCTCTGAATTATCTACATGCAGAACCAAAAGATGCATCAGGACTTCTGAAACTGATCACTGTCAACCACTGGGTTACAGATTGTTAGATATTGCTCTGTCTGTCACAGCAAATAATTCTTTTTTTTTTTTTTAGGTATTTCAAATTTGAATTGTTCAGTATAAGAAATATTTACCTCTTTTTCCTCCACACAGGATAACAAAATTGGACTCTATACCTAAGAATAGTTTCTGCTTTTTTTAAAGTGTTTTTGTGTCCTCTGACAGACACATCTCCTGAAACTTGCATTTCTATCCCCCACTGCATTTCCCTTCATGTCCTTGACATCTCAGCTTTTCCCCTTTCAAAAACAACTAAAGAAAAAAATTTTTTTTCCCATCTCCATCCCCCTCAGCAGCAATGCAACTAATAGATGAGAAAACAAATTTTTTCCTCTTTCCAAAGACAGATATAATCAGACTCAACTGATAATTACCTTCTCCCTGAGCCTTCACTAATCAAAGCTAAATTTTTGCTGAAAGGAAGATTCCTTCAGAAAATATAGTAAGTCCCAGCAGACTCCAAATGATAGCATTAAATAAATAAGAGGAATTTAAATCAGGTTGCTATTTAAACTGCATTAAATACGTTTTCCTGAATGAAGAATCTCAGTAACAGTGATGTTGTGCCTGTACTCTGATCTCAGACAGTTTTCTCAATGACTAGTTAAATGAAATTACTCAGCACTTAATTTCTCTTACTGTTTCCATGAATTTTACTAAAATAAGTCTGTCTGTATGGTGTCTGCTGAAATTTTCCCAAGAAGAACATACAAGATTTTTTCCATGAACTATTTATCAGGCTACATCTTAAATCCATATGAAAACTAAAGCCACAAGAGCTCTTGGGATAAACATATTGTTAAAACAAACAATTATCAGACTTTTCGAGTTAGCTGAAATCCAAATACTTTCTGGCACCTTGCTCAATTTTGTAGAAATCTGCCAAAAGCTTAGAAAATTGAGTTACTTTCCGCTGACAAACTGCTTAGTGTCCTGTCAGGTACTGAAATCTGAAATGGCTTAGAGGTAGACAAGGTTCCCAGCTTCATTCGCTTCAGACAAGGGCTCTATACTTCTACTTTTCTTTGCAAACTGAAACAGCATTGGTGTTTGAACTCGCAGTCTTCATGAAGCGGATTTAAACAGCAATCTTCATCTGATAGATCAGCACCCAAAGTAGGATGTCAGCCTTGTATTCGCATGTGCAGCCTCCCCACAGTTCCCGCAGCAGCCTCACCTTCCTCCCAGTGTTTATCAGATGGTGGTGACACTTCATATTCCAGCCTTTTCTATAGCCCCAAAATTACATTTTTTTTCATCTTCACTATGACAAGTTTAACAGACAACAGCTGCAAAGCATGATTTCTGGAACCATGGTCCTCATCATTTGAAATTCCTTTGATGTACCTGCTGGCCTTGTGGTTGAATTCTGTTACATCTCCTCACTCTGAGCTAAATGAATCTTATTCAAAGGTTTTGCAAAGCACTGGAAGTTTATTTGTAGGACCAGGAACATAAGTGCCTTCCCAAACATAAGATGACCTGCAAAACAGTCCCTTAATTTGTGTCACTGAGGAACACTAGGCTGCATCCCATGACCTTAGTATGCATTGTAAAATCATAGAATCAAAGAATTGTTTCAGTTGGAAAATGTCTTTAACCAACACTGCTAAATCCACCGCTAAGTTATGCCCCCAGGCACCACATCTACACATGTTTTAAACCTCCACGGATGGTGATTTCACCACTTCCCTGAACAAGAGAGAGCAGCAAGGTCTCCCCTGAGACGTCTTTTCTCCAGGCTAAACAACCACAGCTCCCTCAGCTGCTCCTCATTGGAGTTGCGCTCTAGACCCTTTCCCAGCTTTATTGCCCTTCTCTGGACTCACTCCTGCACCTCAATGTCTTTCTTGTAGTGAGGGGTCCAAAACTGACCACCAGATTTGAGATGTGGCCTCACTAGTGCTGAGTCCAGGGAGACTATCACTGCTCCGGTCCTGCTGGCCACACTATTTCTAGCACAGGCCAGGATGCCATTGGCCTTTTTGGCCACCTGGGCACACATTGGCTAATGTTCAGCTGCTGTCAACCAGCACCTCCTGAAGCTTTTCTGTCAGACAGTTTTCCAGAAACTCATGCCCTATCCTTTACCATTGCATGGGGTTGTGAAATACTTTGACAGTCCTGGCAATTATCTCAGGGTTTAGATAGTGGAACATGATTTCCTTTTGTTTCTTTTTACTGTTTTAGTAGATTTCTTGTGGCTCTGCGAAAGAATCCTTGGCATGAACTTATACCAATTAATCTTTTTCATACCTGGAGCTGGTTTTACCCTACAATTTAGAGTATAAAAACTAGATAAATGTAACTGCAACCTTTCTACCAGGAACACAATGAAAGGAACAGGTTCAAATTTGAGAGCCTCTAATGAGACATTGATTAAAAACCCCATTCATGATGCTGCAAAAACGCAACTAAACATTTTGATTCCCAAGAAACTAATCTAACAATAATCAGCTGGCTTAACAAACCATATCATATTAAAAAGGGAAGAGAAAAGAAAAACACCAAAAAAGTGGACAAAAGGAATTTCTTCCACATTGCATGGAAAAACATACTACCTCCTAGCAAAACTATAATAATTTTACAGTCTTGTTTTAGGAGGCAATTGATAGCGCCAGTTGACTGCTTTCCTTTCATGCAAAAATGGCTTCTGCACTGTTGAATAGCAAACCGAAGCTGTCTTGCCATGCCTGTTTTACCATGCTTCTGTCAGCTGAACTAGTAACTTTGGTTAGGCATCACTTGCTTCTAATGTTCTGGTTAACGCTTCAGATTTGCTCATTTTAGTTTTTAGCAAAACTGCATGAAACATGAAGACTACCATAGCATCCTCACTCAACTTGCATTCCATTAACATGTCTTTCTGTTTCTTAGCTGACAATAGGCCCTTAAGTAGCTTTTCTTACTTCAAACAGCTTAATTAAACATACTTATTCAAACCCTCCAAACAGTTTTTCATTTTTCAAACTGTTCTTTCCGTATTGCAGAGATGGACAATCACTTCTGTCCATCAGAAGCAGTTTCAGAACTGTGCACAGCTCCATTTTACTTGTTACTTCTTTCTCACAGAAAAGGCATTTCCCATTCAGCAACTCCATTCTTCCCGGGAATGCAGAAGATCTGGTTTTGTTTTAACTTAAAGCTTTAATTACCAATCTTTCACACCAAATATGTACACAAAGAGACATAAAAGTATTCAGCAAGTCGTCTGAATATCAGTTTAAAGGGCGTTTTTTTCTGGGCAATTTCCCCAAATGAGGATATAATTATTTAGTAGCTGGTAGGTCAGCAAGTCCTTTAATCAGTAAATGTCATTTCTGAAGATGTACCAGCTGAAGCAATTTTCACAACACATGAAAATTCAATAAATGAGATTATGGCAAAGAAAAAGAGAGCTGGCATTGAACTATGCCACAAAAAAAAAAAAAACAGCATTTAAAAAAAGGTTGAAAAAAAAATTCCAGAGTAGAATTTTGGCATTAGGAAATTGTGTTTGTGGTAGGATCAGCTCTAAATATAAGTAAAACATGGGAATGACAACCCTGAAGAGGAAGAAATTATCTTTAAGAGAAATATCTGTGATGAATAATTTGCAAGGATGCTGAAAGTACAGCTGTTAGCAAAAGCCAGAGCCTGACTATTACAACTACAGCAAATAATAAACTAAATTCCTGCCACAGGGAAAAAAATCTCTAATCTCACAAAATTACATCAGAACTTCCAGATCACAACAAGACAGGGAGACAAAAAAACAGAGGTTGTGTGTGTACTGCTGATTGTTTCCCAAGAGAAAATGAAGAGCGTGTGGGTTGAATCTCTATCATAGGCCTCTTGCTGCATGGGGTTAGCACACCATAAACTGCAAAAGGTAAGATCCACATGCCTCTGGAAGAAGGGCACAAACACAGCACTGCTTTTCTCCCCTTCCACTTGCAGCAGTCAGCCTATTCTCTGAATGACAAAAAAAATTTAAAAATAGCAGTTCTGGTTTCAGATGGCAATAGCACAGCTCCTCCTCTCTCCTCTGCACAGGCAAAGCTGCACTTAATCCCTGCCCTGCCCTCTGATCAACTCATTGCAGCTTTGCAATTGCAGCACGTTGCAGCCGCAAACCGCTGCTTAAGGCTGCAGCATCCTTTGCCTGGCTGCCAATCACAGGTTTAGCTGACTGACCAGCAGAACGTTACATCCATGTGCAGACCAAGGCACAGCTTCAGGCTCAGGCACTCATGGACATCCCTGCTCCAGAGGGAGGATAGGAGCCTTGGCAGCACATGCTGCTCAGCCAGGCTGCCTCCTCTTCCTCTGGAGCAGGGTGGCATCTATTAGAAAAAAGGTGATGATTTGGAAACTAATGATTCACCTGCCAAGCCAATAACTCAGCTTTTCTCTCCTCTGCCAATGCTCTCCAAAGGAGCACAAAAGGGCCCGTGGCCTAGTTAACATTACGGCAAGGGAAATTTTTTGCATGACCATCTTTGAAAATAAAGGTAATCCATTTAGTAATTAAGGTGATGGGTCAAGAGTTACTTTAGGAAACACAATTACTGTACAGGAGAGTCACAATCTTAGATGAACCTCTGCACCTTCAAGGTGCTTTTACTTTTTTTGAGAACTTGCTTTTTGGTTCCTCACATCTCACTACTGCAGAAAGTAAGACCATTTTCTTTTTCAAAAGCTAATGCTAATGCTGGATCAATAGCTAAACTCTGCTACATCTCTATGTGTTGTGCTGAATTTACCGTGAGCAACAGGTACTAGAGCTTTCACAGCAAAGCAACTTAAGTAAAAACAACAACATTCAAAATCAGGCCATTCCCCTATTTATCATTAACCTTTGGTTTGATTTGGGGAATAGTAGAACAGTTTTTAAAAGGAGCTCAGAGAATCAGAGTGGATTTTTTTCCTTGACATAAGATAAAGTATTTAGCCTAAGCACAATAAAGGATTGCATGGAGGTAACAAAATGGGTGTCATATGAATAAATCAATAGAACAGAATAAAATCTAAGAAAGGAAAGAAGGGACATATGTAGCTGACTGACCCTGGCTGGATACTGCTCTCTCACTCCACTTTGCAACTGGACAGAGAAGAGAGGATATAACAAAAGTTCATGAGTTAAGGACCAGAAGAGATCCCTTACTGATCACGATCACAGGCAAAACAGACTTGAAGTGAGGATATTAATTAAATTTATTACTAACAGAATCAGAGCAAGAGAATGAGAAGTAAAATTAGTCTTAAAGACACTCTCCCCCATTCCTCTCCTTCCAAGTTCTACTTCCTTCCCTCTCAGCAACATAGGGAGATGAGGAATGGGGATTGTGGTCAGTTGTTGTTTCTGCTGCTGCTCAGAGAGGTGTCCTTCCCCTGCTTCCTGTGTGATCCCTCCCACAGGAGACAGTCCTTCACAAAACTGTGCCACGTGGGTCACTTTTCCACAGGGTGCAGTCCTTCAGACACAGGCAGCTCCAGTGTAGGTCCCTCACAGAGCCATAAATCCTGCCAGAAAAACCTGCTCCAACATGGGCTCCACACCTCATGGGTCAGCAAGCCCCTGTCAGGACCCTGCTCCAACATGGGCTTCCCACAAGGTCACAGTCACCTTCAGGCATTCACTTGCTCCAGTGTGGGCTCCTCCACCATCTGCAGGTGGATCTCTGCACCCCTGTGGTCCTCCATGGGCTGCAGGGGCACAGCTGCTGCCCCATGGTCCTCACCACGGGCTGAAGGGGAACCTCAGCTCCAGCGCCTAAAGCACCTCCTCCTCCTCCTTCTCCACTGACCTCCTTGTCTGCATTGTTG
This sequence comes from Serilophus lunatus, assembly GCA_013399895.1. Lineage (NCBI taxonomy): Eukaryota > Metazoa > Chordata > Aves > Passeriformes > Eurylaimidae > Serilophus > Serilophus lunatus. Next base: position 56,619 of record VXBA01001363.1, read on the forward strand.
TTCACATGTTCTCACTCTGCTCTTCCCTGGTGGCCATCTTCATCTGCCCACTGACCTTTTTTTTATTTCCTTCTTAAACCTGTTACCACAGAGATGTTACTACCACTCCTGATTGGCCTGGCCTTTGCCAGCCGCGGGTCTGGCCTGGAGCCAGCTGCCATTGGCTCTGCCAGGCATTGGGGGGGCTTCCAGCAGTTTCTCAAAGGAGCATTCCTTAGAAGTATGGGGCAGGGGATTTAAAAAAAAAATATTGAAAAATCTAGTGTCAAAACAGAGTTGGTATATGAAGAAGCAAAATCTCCTTTGAAATGTTAGTTGCTGCCCATGTAAAACAGAAGTTAAAAGATGGCATTTTACTCCATGTCAGGTCCAAAAATAACACAGAATAACAAGGCCAGACGTAAGAGTGCCATAGTTATTGAACAGAAATTAACACAGTGAGGTAATAAAGACTGTGGTCAAAATTTTGTTGTCCTAGGTGACCACAGCAATTCATCTTTCTGGAAAGTCTTGTTTTTCAGAGATTTGAATACCCATATGTCCATCAACTTAAAGAAGACTCAACACTCAGTCAAGCCACCAGTGCCATACCTCACACTCCAGTATTCAACAATTCAAACTGTAAGTATTGGACACTGAAGAGAACAAACAAGCAAACTAGGAAATAAAAATAATCTGTGCTATGAAATTAAAATAATCTGTGCTATGAAACACTTAGAATGAAGTGTACTTCAATACATGTATAATACATGAAGTGCAAACACAAGTTTGCATGAAGTACCATGCAAAACACATTTTCTGTTCTTCATATTCAGAGATTGAAGTAGGTGTAGAACATACAGATTTCCTAGTTATTTCATCATGATGAAACCCATTCTACCCAGCTCCCTGACAAAACACAATAGCTTTCCACACAAGCTAATTCCTTTTTTTCTTTGGTACAGGTTGAATTGCCTCAATGAAAATACCTAAAGCAGCCAAACAATTTAAAAACGCTTCAGAGGTTACCTTTGTGTACTAGGTAAGTGTTAACTTAAGGCAAGCAGATTTTTATTGATTTTAAAAGACTTCAATTTTATAGATAGACTGAAAGAAGCTTATCAGGATTCTATGACTGAATGTAACTGGTACTCAATAGGAGATACACTGAAGCTTCCTATAAACAGTAATATTTCAACTGGCTGATTATCTTCTGATATTGAAAAAAAACCCCACAGAATTAACGAGGTTGGAAAAGACTGTAGAGATCATCAAGTCCAACCTATTACCTAACTTACTAAGCTGCCCAACACCATCCCATCATCTAAACCATATCACTAAATATGCCATCCAACATTTCCTTAAACTCATCCAGGGACAGTGACTCGATCACCAACCTGGGCAGCCCATTCCAATCGGAGATCATTCTCTTTGTGAAAAAGTTTTTCCTAATATCCAGCCTAAACCTCCCCTGTCACAGGCTAAGACTGGGTCCTCCCATTCTGTCACTGAGGGCCTGAGAGAAGAGACAAAAGCCCTATAGTGCCTACCCAAAATAATGCAAGTACAGTAGACAAATCTTGCCATCTCAAGGATCTCATGTGACAAACTTTTGGCTCAGTTCAGACACAGGCCTGGCTTGCAATAAGTTTTTGTATGAGAACTGCACATTTCCCTGAATTATCAGAATTACTACTGTAAAGACAAATAAAAATGACTGATAAGAAGCAGTTGGGTGATTAGCAACTCACAGTTAGGTGCAGAAGAAGCTCTTTGCAATGTGCACCAGGTATTTAAGCTCCCATCTCTACTGATGGTGATCTAGTCAATACAGTCAGTGGTACCTGCCTACATATTTCATGAGGTTAAGAGTTCTCTCATCTTGACTGAATGTACTTATTTTATCTCCAGTGACTACACTTGGGGCAGAAATATCTGGCTTACCTGTAGATACCTCCATGGAACACCTTATTGTACACTTTCCATTTGTGAGCTGAACCTCACCTTAGGTCTCCTTCCTCCAAGTATGGTATTTTGCTCTCAAGATGTGACATTTTGCAGTTGGACAAAGATGAAGCTCTCATAAATAGGGTACTTATCACCTGCTTCCTGTATCTAATCTTTACATGTTCCCTAACTTTTCTTCTCCTTGAGGAAAGCACTGACTTTCTGAATAAGTCATGACCCTTCTCTACGTTGCCAGAAAATGTGAAGTGCTGCACTATGTGGCAGAATAGGCAGTGCTGTATGTCTCATAGCAAGGTGTCATGTAGGCCTTAAAGTAGAATTTCTCCTTTTTTAAATGAGAAAACCTAGCAGGAGAGTTTAAAAAACATTTAGGATCCAGCCTCATCACCATCTGGTCAGATTTGATTATTATACAATTGAACAATCTCCTGCTAGCTGCACCACAAGGGAATTTCTTAAAAGGCCTGCCGTTTACCATTTATAATGTAGCAGGGAATAACTTGCATATATGACTAGCATTTTGTGCCAAAATCAAAGGTGCTTGCTTTGGTCTAGAGACACTGATTATCCCACATGTAAACCAACAGATTTGTGTAGATAAGATAATTTACATGAAGAAAAACAGCAGGTTTGCAAAGTGTCATTAAGGCTTCTGAACCAAACAGAACACTTACACCTTCACTATAAGTTGATCACAAGATTTCCCAATACCAACATATGCAAAAAATAGTTTTCCTTAAGGGAACAGATGCCTTGTTGTTAATAAAAAATTAAAAGAAGACTGCCCGTTCAGTCCTATGTATTCATAATAAATATTAGAAGATCTTAATTAAGCTCCATACCATCACCATCAAATTGAGTTATCATAGGAAGAAGTTGCAAGAACACAAAAACAGGACATGATTGATCACAAAGAATATTGTCAGTAATTGTTTCAGGAGAAAACATCCATAGACCCATATGGTCACACATGAATAAATAAGAAAAAGAACGACTGTGAATGTCATGGAACGTCACGTATCTGGAACAAAATAGTCATTGGCTATAGAAAAGACCACAAGTGAGAAGCAAAACACAAATGTGCTTGCCACAAAAGCAGAAAAACTTATAAAATGTGATGACAATATCACAGCATAATAATAAACAGATATTATATGCCCTAGAGAATTAAATATACCTTTACGTTAAATGAAGTAATATTCATTTGGGATTGATTGGCTCATTCTGGTAGTTTTAAAAGACTCTGAACTCTGTATTTTCAAGTTTTAACCTTTTTAAATTACATTTTGTTGTAACTTGGAATCTCTCATATCAGTAATGGGCATTCTTTTCCTGCTCTAGGAGAATCACCTGGGCTAAAGACACCAACTAAGTAACCTTTTTGTCCCCTCTCACTTCTAGAAACTTCTTAGCTGAAAATGTTGCTGTTATTTTTGTTTACGGTTGTGAAAAGACCTGGATTTTGCCTGCCAAGTTAGTCATTTAACTCCTTCTCAAAGGGCCAAAACAATGCTAATCAGATAAAATCCTAATAGTTTGTAACAAATCAAAGTGACCTCTATCACAAGTTCATATACAACAGCATGTTGAATTATTCTCTTCATAGTTTCACAGAACTATGATAAGCTCCAGGATCAGAAGTAACCAAATAGTACAGTAGATACTGAATTACTTCTTATTTGCTTCCAGTTCACTTGCTAAAACATCAAAAGCATCTAAACACAGATTCCTAAGCCAGAAATCTAAAAGCATTGCCAAGTATTTTGGTATTTTTTTAATTTCTTTGCCATTTCTACCAGTTATATATTTCATTGTAAGGAAATTACTCAAATGTTCACATGGTCAGGCACACATCTAGGCCAACTGCCAAGTATGAATGGCATTAGTCAATTTCGGGACATAGTCTTCTGTCAAGGGAGCTGAATTCTGAGACACTAAGAGCTGTAGAGCAGCTGGACTCTATCATCCTCCCTAGACTCCATTTGCAAAGGTAGGAGAAATTATGTAATTAGAAATGGTCACAACAACATTCACATTTTTCCAGATTAATATCAATTCATGGGCAGCATGATAGGGTGCTTTTTGGTTTGTTTTTTTCTTGTCTCTATGCCAGAGTGGTCTCTATTCCAGTCTTGAAAAGAGGAAATACTTTAATTACTATTAACATCGTTCTCTGATTTTCACACAATTTCAGGGCTACAGACATCCGAAGAAGTAAGCAATACTAAGCACTATCTCATTTCTTCCCGTGTTTTGTAATCAGAAAGAAAAAATTCTCAAATGCCAAAATGCTTGGAATACTTAGCATTGTATCAATTCCTAAATCCATCCAAGTGTTACTTGTTTTTAATTTTAACTCTGCAGACAGCAGCAATGACCTCTCCTGTGAGAACAAAAACAAGGCAGTTCTGTAGCATAGAAGCCTAGGAATACCTGTTTCAGTATCCTATCTATGTTCAATATCAGAGATCAAGAATGTAAGATACATAATGGCACCGCTAAGGTGTCCTTACAGCTTCCATACTCTTGTGACTGAGAGAATCACAACAGGTACCTTTGCATTTAATAGCATCTGGAAAATTATGTTTTGCATGAGCTGATCTCTGCCTCTTAACCTGCCTGAACTTTTCTCATCCACATATAACAAAAAGGGATAAACAAAACCGTTCTTTGAAAGAGGCCTTCCTTTTCTTCTTACACAGCTACTTGTTAATTTCATTTGCTGCCTCTTCGGCAAACATAATGAAAGGGTGAATAGCTTTCCTTTACAAACCAAGTTTTTGATGGAACTGCGTTATAGCACAGAGTCAATAGGTTATTCTGTCATAATGCTAAGGCGAGCTCTGGGATCCTCTCAGATTGCCAAAATAAGAGAGAAGCTACATTTGCAGACCCAGACAAAAATAAAGGAGGTAAAACCTGGATAGGAAATAAAAAGACCATGGATATCAGAAAAATTGGACCCTGAGTGGGCATGAGAAACTGTTCAGCTCTCCTGGATATATTCGTACAACTTCTTTAAAATGTATACCAGAAAACAGACACAAAACTGTTATCTGAAAGAAACTGCAAATTCTGAAGGTTAATATCAGAATTCCCAAATTAGCAGTAAAAGAAAAAAAAAATCACAGCAGCCAATATATCTTTCCTACAACAACTGTAAAGCACAAGCAGCAAAGCTTATCTTGCATCTTAGCATGCTAATGTTCTCAGATAACATTCTCATCTGAAAACAATTTGAAATAGTTTTTATACCAGCTTCTCAGCCTGCATAATATTTAGGATTTGACAAATGATATAGTAGTAACATATTCTGGCTAAAGCATTTCTGCACATGTTAAATGATTTCTCAGTGCATACCTTCAGAAAATGATGGAATACCTGAACTACAGACTCATCTTTCACTATTTTCTCTTTACTTAAAACAGATCTTCATACTAAAGATCCTGCAAAAATCTCAACTAATGAGACATTTTCTAAGTTGAAACTGTGCAGAAAATACCTTTATAGATTTATATGGTGCTTGTTAGTGATGTGTGTAATCATTGATTTAATTTTTTGAATTTAAATATGCCAAGGTACTGTCCAGTTGCATAAACTGGAAAAATAAAAAAAATCATTACAAGAATTTCTCTTCACTGTGCATTCTAATTTTTTACTGTGTGAATTCTCACAGCTTTTTGTCTCTTTGTATGCACCCTCAATATTCACAAGATACCAGAAACAAATACTAACTTGGGAAAAAAGTATGTCAGGTGACATGCTCGTTAAATATAAACAAGGTCATCCATGTTTTAACCTATATTTTCTTCATCACATCTGCCCTCTTCATAGTCCCTCAGAAGGACATTCAAATATGCCTCTGAGAAGGCATCAAAACCCAGCAATGTCTTGAGGTTCGGGAGGATCAGTTCTCAGTATGGTTTTAATCAGGTCAGAAACTTGAAATCTAGTGAAATTTGAAGTAGAGTGGTCTTATATGCAGAGGAGAGATAGCACAAAGTTGCTTTGGCATGGCAGGGCTATAAACTAGTTTAACTTGTCTTTATATTTTGGGTTCCAATATATAGCAGACACTGGAATGTTCTGTAGTTGCAGCATGGTGCAGGGACCTCACCAGAGTATATCCCACCTCCATTCTGTTTCATCCCTTTTAAATCAGGCCTTTTCTGCTATTCCTTTTGACATTTTACATGAGAAAGACGGATGCTGACCATGAAGTGAAAAAATCTTGACTATTATATTGAAAAATGTACATGTTGGCAAGGCAAGAGCAAGAAAGAATGGTTTAAGGACACAGACAGCCAGCAGTAGGACAGCAACAGGTGAGAGAATACTTAAATAAAATAGATGAGTTCAAAGGCAGAGTGCCATATGAGACACACTCAAAAGTACTAATAGATGTTTATTGTTTGTGCAAAATCATGATAACTACTGGAACTGAACGGACAATTATCCTAGTTCTATTTTTTCTCTAGAAACAATATAGGTATTTACTGAAAAGATAATATTGAACCGATCATACGTTGAATATATGTTTTTTATTTACATAAAAATTGAAATTGCAGGCGTATTTTATAGTCTGTAATTCTCACATTATCCTTAAACAATGAATTAGGACTCAATAATAGAAAAATCTTCTAACAGCTCCAAAGTGTGATAATTTATTTTCTTAATTGAATGTCAACATTTTTAAAATAAATACTTATGCATGTTAGAAATATTTCTTTTTAGGTTTTTGATTAATTTACTAGACAACAAAATACTGAGCTGTTGTTGGACACACTTTGCCCACTTTTGAGATGCTTTACAGAAATATCTGTCTGTGGATTTCAACTCATAGCAGTTCTTTCCCATTCAACTAAAGAGGATCAGAATTTTTTGCAAACATCTCAGCTTACTGAATTTTGATGATTTGCAGGTTTTACTATTACTCTAACTCAGTTTCTATTACAAAATAACAGTTCTAAAATGTGAATCCTAAAAATACCTACATAACTCTTTTTTCTTGCATGAATAGTCCTATTCCTAATACCATCTATTAATTTTACAAGTTGCAACATTCATATCCAGATTCAACTTAAGATTTTATCAACTTAGAGAGTGATCTGTGCCTTTGTCTTTGTGACTATCAGATCTAGTTGTACATGTAGATACTCGTAAAAAGCGTGTGGGAGCTCGACATTTTCACCCCGCCCGACTTTAAAAAACAGAAACAGTGCAAGATCAATTTTAGCCCATGGTTTATGTTTCAAACATAATAAAAATTTTTCAACTTTGGCCTTTCAAAGGACAACACTAACAAACATCAACGACAGAAAAACTTAATGCAAACATGCCTGTCTTCCACTGTCTTTCACAATTCAACACTGTCCAGGAGAGGGCACACAACCAGTGTAAATAGACAATGGCCATCCCAATGTACTTTTTGCAAGTTCCCAATGACCTAAAGGAATTCCTAAGCAAGAAATGACACTTGCATGAATTAATATTCCTGAACTGCCATTTCCCATTAGTTTATTTGTTTTTTAGAGATCTGAAAGCTTCTGATATCTGCTTTTTATTGTAGCCAGCTATACCCTGGCTGACGTGTGTACTGTGTGAGAAGCAGCCATCTTCTGTCTGTTCCAAAACTGAGATTTGACCAATCTTTTCAATAACTTACATGTCTTTTACAAGAAGAAAGGACTGTGAATCCTCCTAGCTTATTTATCAATTCTGCTGTCACCAGGAGCTCCAGTTGGGGTAGACCTAGTCAGTCATTTTCTCTTTTGAAAGTTATTTCATAGCACTGATCAGCTTTCTGGCCTCCTCAAGGACCTTTTCTAGTTGTATAGACTTCTTGTGTTAGTTGAATTACTACTATACACAGGATTTGCAGTTTGGGATACACATTTGGCCATTAACATCCTTATATTTCCTTTTTCTTTCCTGCCAGTTCTCTTTTTGAAGTGGTGATGACTTCAGAGGTCATCACTTTGCCTGTAAAATGATGATTGTTTGTCTCATATACATCACCCTGTGTCTGTAAGCACTTTCTAGTGTCTGTTGTGTCACTTGAACATGTGCTTATTTAGCACTGTGAAATTCCTTCCCAGCTCTTTGCTATCGGCTTTTTCTTTTTCATTAGAAAACCTTATTATATATACTTTGTATATTGTATTTAATTTATGTTTTAGGGCACTTAGTTTTTATAGGCTGTCAAGATATGCTTTTATATTAACATCTACTGTAAATCAACACAATGACACAGCCATTACCAGTAGGCATTTGCAGTTGGATTACCCAGGGCTATACCATGAAACAATTACCTTTAGCTTGTTTTGCAGAAAAAAAAAATAGGTCTAGTGAAAGGTGTCCCTGCCCACAGAAGGGGTACTGGAACTAGATGATCTTTAAAGTCTTTTTTAACCTAGATCATCCTATGATAACATGATCAATAATGTTTGGATAAAGCATTTCAAAATTCCCAAGTTAGGATAGTTTAAATGAATTCAAAATATTATTTCATTCAGTTGTTACTTTTTCTTATAATTTTAGGAGGGTTATTTAAAAAGCTGATAGAAAATAGAAATGTGTGTCTGAATCTATATATTAATATGAAATTCTTGATTTTGAATTAATATTGCAGTAAGAATTTTTTAATTATAAATTTTAGAATGTTTTCCACATTAAGTATTTTTTCCATGTGAAGTATTTCCAAAGAATTTTTAGTTAGTTCAAGTATTTTCATACATATCTAGTAAGCAAGCTTTGTTTTAAGACCTCTTTTCCTCTGACATAAGAGTAAAATCAAAGGCTAAATAACTTTATAGATTCATTCATGCATTCAGATGCTTTAATCATTCACTTTAGAGGGATGCAACTTGGCATTTGAGTCCACAGGCAATAAGAGTTATCTCTATGGTCTTGGAAGGTCGGAGTAAGAGAGAAGAGACAAATGTAATATTTATCTTTCATAGAGAATGAGTGCCCAAAAACACACGACCCAAGGGTCTTCAGGTCTTAAAAAAAATATTTGAACCAATTCATCAGATTCAGGGCTTGATTTATTTCGAACAGAGTCACATAAAACCTTCTCCAGCAGCATAATAAGTACAAACAAGCAAACTCAAAACTGTTTTGAAAACTATAGTTCTCTTACTAGAACTCACTGGCCATCTCATATCTTTCATTAAAAGCCAGTAAAAACAAATTTAGTCATTGTTTGGATTGTTACGTGTGTGTTTCTTAGCCACTAATAAGCCTGAAATCTTCCCAGTGCCATGTGATTAACAATTTTTAATATTTTCATTAATCCAGTTCAGATACCATTTACTAAGGTTCTCAGTCTTACATAACGATGTATTTTTCCTGGGTTTGATCTTTTTCCCACTTTGTTTTCACATTATTTCTCTAGTTACTGCTTACTCAGCAACTTTAGATTGGAAGGAAGACCAAGCAACTGTTTTCAAGATCATTTTGGGCCATTAAAAGAAATATGGCCAAATGTGTGTAGCCGCCCTGAAGCTCTTTGCAACAGAGAATAAGGAGATATAATCAGCTTTTTTGGCGTGTTTTGAGTTCTTGGACTTCCTAGAAACTAAGTTAATATACTAACATTAATTCTCTATGCTAATCTGGGGGACTTACAGTGTGGTTATGTATATGCTCCACGCTGAAATGGAGCACTTAAGGAAAGGATTATTATTAAAACATTTATGAGATGTTCCACCCTTCATTTTTCCAGAAGTTGTATTTAATCTTCATTTTTAAAATACATTGCTTTAAGATGATCTATGAAGGGAAGAAGAGTGCTCTACTTTGCACTGGTTTTTCTGAATAAGCCTGACAAACTTACTTAAAAAAAAAAACACTCCCCATTTTTAACTTCAAAATAACCAGAATATCATCTGTCTCGGAATCAGCGTTGTTCTTTGGCATTATGTCTGGGAATCAGCTTTGTTCAGACTCAAATGAATAAGATTTTTTAAGAACTAAAAACAACCTAACCCTTTTGCAGCAAAATCCAGGCAGGAGCGTACTAATAAGCTAAGAGTGCAGAGTCAAGCTTCTAACAAAGACAGCTTGTCTCATAAGTGGTTAGGGCACTGGAATTAGATAACTAAGACATAAATTTATAGACTATTAAATTATCCTGCACAAAATTCTGTCCCACTTCTGTTCTCTAGTTGTTTTGGTTTTTTCTGTTACCAGAAGCATGTATGTTAGAGGAAGACATGCCTTCACTTCAGTTGGTGAACAGTTCAGCAGCTTAGTCAGTATATCAACAGATAACAGAAGACAGAAATTACAGTCTCAGAATATTATGAACTGGAAGGGACGCACAAGAATCACTGAAATATCTAAAGAAATAAGCAGGCATAGTTAAAGAAAAGAATCCAGCCTTTTCTGTATCTCAAAAAGCATAAAAAAATGCTACATTTTTTTAACTCAAGAACTTAAAACTACAGAAAATTTCAGTAAATACAAATTTAGATTTTTCAGAAACAGATGTAGCAGAACTGACAGTAAAATTGGCAGCAAGTAGTTAGCCCAGATAAAATTAAAAGGCTATTCTGCTATATTACTGAGGGACAGGGGTATATATATATATATATTTCTGCATTATCTCAAGTCGATAAAGACATTTCGATTGACTGAAAGCATAGTTTCAGGCTTTATATTAATGCACAATTCCAACGGCAAAAGAAACAGTCTTCGTAAAGAAAAAAAAAACCACACTTGTTTTCTTGGAAGGATGTTAAATAAATATCCTCTTTTTAATAAAATATTATACCATGCAGATCTTTATTACATTTCAGCCTGCTATACATCTTTACAGAATTATACACTGCATATATATGGCATTAAGAGCACTGCAGTTAGTGTAGAAGATGCTGTTAATGTGAAGTTTGCTGTTAATTAAATACATAATCAACTAATCTTCAGCTGTGCAAGATGACTGCCAACAGGTATTTTAAAAATTGTTTACCTAAACAGTAAGAAAATTTCTACCTCTACAGGCTCCTAGATATTGTTCGTGCATTGGTACTGACAGCAAAGATATATGAGCTGTAAGACTCACCCCTGTAAAGTTGCCATCTACTCTTAAGTAACATTGTTGTACCCACCTTCATTCATATTGCATTTGTTTTATGATTTGCCAAAGGAAAAATGAAAACAATCAAACTATGAATCAGCCAACTATCACATTTATTTCTTTTATATTACATGAACTTTACTTTTTTATTTACTAGACAGTAAATCTAAGCACATTATGTGTAAGAGAAATAAACATTGTTAAAACTCTATGCAGGAAGACCATTAGGAAAAAGCCTGTGATTTTATGTTTTGCTATTGCTATTGAGCAATTGGGCTTAATCTATATAAAACCTGTACTCAAAGCACAAATAATTAAATCTGAAACTACTTAGGCAATCTATGTGCTGAGATAACTGTTAATCAAGCTGACCAGAATTGTCTCATAGGTTCCTCATCTTCTGTTGGCTGTCTTCTATCCATCTGTTATACTTGGGGCACATCAGGTTTGAGCAACCCTGAATCTGCTTCTCCGGTGCTTTAGGCCAGAAATCTGTATCACAGTTCTACCTGGGTCTGAGCTTGAGCTAATATCCCTGTACCAGGCTGCTTTATCACCCAACAAGCTTCCCAGGAGCAATGCCATCTCTCTTCTGGGCTTGTACAGCACCAAGCACATCAGGGTCCCGAGGTCTAGGACAAGGGCTCCCAGCTACTATAAATGTGAAAAGAACAGCCAAAACAGGGGTACTGCATGAAGTGCCATCACCATTTAATTTCCCAGAGGCTTCTCTGGTTTAAGAAACTCCATCTTACAGTGTATTTTGCATAATTGCCTTTCTCAGGAACTGCTTCCTGGACTGCCACTGGTCCCAGCCCCGGCTAACATGTTAATTAACATTTTTTATTTCTTACAACTAAGACAGGCTTAGCAAATTCCGTGGTGTCTACAGACAGTAATTTGAAAGCTACTGATCATTACATTCACTGCTAGCAGAGAAAAAAAACCTGTATGCAGCCTTTTAATTCAGGCCAGCTGTAGATACCAAGATTTTTTTTCATCAGGGGAAGTCTTCTTTTTCCAGCATTTACCTAAAATCTTCCCTAGCAATCCTACCTACAGATTATTGATATATTTATCATACACTGTTTTTCTTTAATTTCAGCAATCTTCAGCAAATACTGAATTCTAAGTGGACTATAATGGAAATTAACTACTTCTAAATTAGATCAAATTTTATATGGGTATTAAGACACAGGGTATTCCCATTCCTATGTAAGAATAAGGAAGACAAGCAGTAAAAGTTTTTAAAAGCTGTAGTAAGGGATTTCTGAGTCAGATGAATTTCATTTACAACGTGATTGATCTTTATAATTCAAATTATTATTCCTTAAACCTTTTGAATTTAATTTTGTTACTTCTCTGCCTTTCATGCATCACTTAATCGCTTTTTGGAGAAAAATAATCAATGTAAAAAAATGCATTTCATGACTAAAAAAAATGTAATTTCATAAAGATTGATTAAACTTTCAGAAAATATTCAAACCTAAAAGTAATAGCTTTGGAGAATGAGTCTTCAATTGAATGGAAAATGGCACAGCAGTCAGGGCCTTTCTATTACTACCAGAAACAATGAATACCCACAACTCCAGCTAAAGTTAGTGTGATACACATCAGTTCGGTACCTCCAAAAATCAGGCCCATAAACAGCTCCTTCCCTTTCCAGTTCTGCATTACCACTCAAAAAAGTTTTGCGATTTTTACTGAGAGACACTGTCAAGGGGGACTCAGTCACAATTTCTTGGAACAGACACTGCAGCCGGAATGAAATATAAGTAAACTGAGTTTACTCCCTCCCAATTTGAATAATATATTTCACAAGCATTCTTCAGAGAATTTTTAACTCACTTTGGGTTTTCAGTTAGTTCTACAATGCTGTTAACAATGTTTATACTGGTCTAGACCTGTCATACAGACCTTTGCCTTTTCTGCAGATGGTGACTGACACTACAGAAGACCAACTCCTCAGTAGAAAAGAAGAGATTTTCCAAGTTCAGGTTGCTGGAAAGTATCTCAATATCCATGTCACTTTCTTTTAGCATTTATTCTCATTATCTTGAATATTTTTCATATCTGTATCTGTTAAACTACTTTTTCTAACCCGGAAGGAAAATAGAGGTACTGGAGATAGGGTGAACATTGTTGCGGTTCTGGGAGAGAGGCTGCTCACGGTCTCCACTGGCAAACAGGAACAAAAAGGAGGTAGGAGCTACCCACAATATCTCCCAGTGCTCCCCTCCCCAGAACTCTCAGCCCTTAAAAGCCAGAGCTGCACACCCAATCTGTGCATGCTTCTGTGAGAGACTGAAATGTTAATGAATAATGACTAAACTATTGGCCTTCACAACAGCAGCAGGTGTTTCGCTGCTGTTGTGCAAGGGAACAGCCCAGGGGAAAAGGGGATGCACACCCACCACCAGAGGCTAAAAGCAGGGGTTTGAGCCAGACAAGGGAAAAGGTCAATAAGAAGTAGATCCTGAGAGGTGGGATAATGCTTTTTATCATGCCAATGTCCTTCCTTACACAACAGTCTCAGATGTGAAATTTTCCTCCAGGGTTAAATACCAGGACACTCACACTGGGTCTGAAGGTATTCATCCCTTCTGATGGGCATAACAGGCTAGGTAACCCACCTAGCTGATCAAGTCAGCTGATGTAACCTTTTTTGGATTTCAGCAACGTTTCCTTCTGGATAAAATGTCCAGCATATAGCTGGATAAAAACATTGTATGGTGAGTGAACAATTGGCTCACAGGTCAAAAGGGAAATCCACAAAGGGTAATAGAACAGGGGTAACATAATAGAATAGAGGTAACATCAGACTGATGACCTGTCTCTAGTGGAGTTCCACAGGGTTCCATCTTAGGCCTCATGCTCTTCAACATCTTCATAAATTACTTGGATGCAGGACTGGGAGGGTTATTAAGCAATTCAGCCGATGAAAGAAAACTCAGAGCAGCTATTGACTTCCTCAAAGGCAGAGGGGTCCTGCAGAGAGAGAGACCTGGACAAATTAGAAAGATCACCAATCCCATGAAATTCAACAAGAGAAAGTGCTTGATTCTGCACCAGGGATGGGGCAACCCTGGATGTACATACAGACTGGGGAATGAGATTCTGGAAAGCAGTGCCATGGAAAGGGACTTGGGTGTCATGGTTGATGGCAAGTTTAATATGAGTCAGCAGTGCTCTGGCAGCCAGAAGGGTCAACTGTGTCCTGGGTGGCATCAGGCAAAGCATCACCAGCCGAATGAGGGAGGAGATTGTCCCACTCTGCTCTGCACTGGTGCAGCCTCACCTTGAATATTGTGGCAGTTTTGGGCATCACAGAGTAAGAAAGACATTAAGCTATAAGAAAGTGTCCAAAAGAGGGCAACAAAGACAACAAAGTGCCTTGAGGGGAAGTTGTATGAGAAGCAGCTGAGGTCACTTGTTCTGTTCAGCCTGGAGGAGTCTGAGGGAAGACCTCATTGCAACTACAGCTTCTTCATGAGGAAACGCAGAGGGGCAGACACTGATCTCTTCTCTGTGGTGGCCAGTAGCACAACCCAAGGGAACAGCCTGAAGCTGTGTCAGAGGAGGTTTAGGTTGGATATTAGAAAATGGTTCTTCACATAGAGGGTGGTTGAGTGATGGAACATGGTCCTCAGAGAAGTGGTCACAGCATCAAGCCTGTCAGAGTTCAACAAGTATTTGAATAACACTCTCAGGCATATGGTGTGACTCTTAGGGATGGTCCTATGCAAGACTAAGAGTTGCACTTGATGTTCCTTGTAGGTCCCTTCCAACTCAGCATATTCTGTCATTCTGTGATTCTATGAGCTACACTGATGTGAGAGGCAGTTGTCATGTCTTAGATGGTGTCATAAACCAGCAAATACCAGCAAAATGCCCCCACACTCATTTCTGGGACCTTCCACCAGAGGACTGTGCACGACCCATGGTGTTGCAACTGGCAATGCAAAACTGTCCCCCCAGGACATGCATTCCCACATAAACATGATTTCAAATTCCCCCATGTCCACGCCCATACCGTAAGGGAGTATGTTCTTTGGCTTATGTTGGGGTTTGAGGGGTGCTGGGGTCTCTTTTGGGGTTGTCGAGGGGGGGCTTCAGGTCTCAAGTTGGTCTTGGGAGGTGTCCTTGGGCTTTGGGAAGGGGGAGAATGTGCCCACTTACCTTGTCTGTGTAAAATCCTGTTTTCCTTAAGGGAAGAGGGGCTGGGATCTTGNAAGAGGGGATGGGATCTTGGTGTTTGAACCTGCGAGGCTCTGCTGCCATGGTCGTTTCCCTACGTCTCGGATCAGGGTCGGGGCGGCGGCAGCAAGGCAACGCGGCAGCAAGAGGGCACAGGAACAAAGCGGCAGCGAGGCTGAGGCTGGCCCGGTACCGTGTGCAGTGCAGCGCCAAGCAGTGGCTCCCAACCCAGCACTGACACAGGCGGCGACTCCAGCCGGCCACGGTGCCACTGCGGTCCCAGCGCGGCGGGCGGCGTGGCGTTGGAGCACACGGCCCCGCACCACTATGGGAGGGGGGCGGGGGGG
>VXBA01001363.1:74188-101392 GCA_013399895.1 Serilophus lunatus
GCAGTCACTCCAGGGCATCCCCAGAGCGCCTGCGGCCAGAAAAGAAAAAGATGGCGCCTCGAGCCCTGAACACATGGTCTCTGGTGGGAATCGCCATTTTGCCTGGAGTGAAGACCCCGGAAAAGAGGCAGAGCTTGGCTCCTCTGGCCAATGGGAAGACAGCTTGGCCAGGAAGAAGACAGCAAGATTCACACGAGATCTAGAGGGCTTAAAAAGCCGAGCACATAGGTCCTCGCTCTCTTCAGCTTCTGGTCCAGAGATGGAGCACGCAGCCCCTCCCCTCCGGGGTCTCAGACCATGCAGCATGAATCCACCCGTTCCCCTCCGCACCGGATCGAAGTCCAGCTTGATAGCAAGTTAAGACTCAAAGGTGTCGTGGGAGGGGGCCACTTTTCACTTCTTTTTGTGTTTCGCAGAAAACCTGGAGGGCCAGGAGTGGCACCAGCAGAGAGGGAGGGAGAGGGACAGCTCCCCTACCCCCTCCCCCCTGTTTTCTCAGCTAGTCACCCAGCTGGGAAAGCAGTTCCTTTTTTGGTTTTTGTCCCTTTTTCCCTTTGTTTTTGTTTTCTGCCTGTCAAGTGTTTCTCTGTGTAAAATTTTAAGTCCCTATAAGTTGTCCCTTTTTCCCTAGTTTAAACCACAAGTAACAAACTGTTCCCCTGCTGCTAATTTTGTTCAGTTTTCCGTCATCTTTATTGTGCACGCCCCTTAAACGATAAAAAAGTGGGTTCAAAACCGCTACAGCTTCCCATTTCAGAACTCGGGAGATGGTCAAGGCTTTGTCCAGCTGCCAGTACTGCCACCAGATTTTCAGAGCCAAACCCTCACTGTGCTCCTCCCGGTTACTGAAACCTCAGAAACCTTCTTATTGACCAGTATGTAAAGTCTGGCCAAGACCACTCCCTCACTTCACTGTCTTTTGCAAGTGTATGCACTTTCACATAACAAAAATGTACCCAAGGGGCACTCTCAAGGTGGAATAATAGCACACACATGAGATAAGCCAGAGGTAAGATTCTTTTTTCTTGTAAAACATATAGGAATACCTTTGTAAGGTATAGCTTAATTCCATCAAGTCTGAAAAAGTATTTTCCTTGCAAGTTTTAAATCTGTCATATTTCAGAAAAACATCTCTTTACTCTTTCTTTTTAATGAGGTAGTAAGAGCAGAATTTCTTTATCTGTCATCTCTAAACTGTTTTTTCATTTTCTCTCCTTGACCCTTGTACAGATCTGCCTAAAATAGACACTCCCCATCCTTTCATCATCATAATCAGACCTTTTTCTGATTGTCCTTTTGTTTAATAACATCCTTTCTAAAATAGGATAACAGGCCCTCGTGCAGTAGTTCATGTGGGAGTAATAGTATATATTAATTTCTATTTTCTTTTTTATCCACCTTATACTTCTATCAAAGGAATTGTGAGAACCTATTCACATTAGATTGTCCACAAAGCTATGCAGATACCTCTCTGTGTACCTGTTATGCAGGTACCTCTCAAAAGAACACTGGTTAGATGCAGTGAGAAGTTTAAGGTGTCTTGCTCAGACCTCAGAAAGAATCCTCTGCAGCTGTGCCAAAGATGGTATAGACCTGCCCACCAGAATGAAGGGGTCATTGTGGCTGGGCTGATCAGATCCAGGCAGTCTGTGATCTCTTACTGCAGCCACTAATCTGTTGTCCTATTCTCCTAGAATGTATGTAATTTAGGATTCGTTCATCTTGCGCTCACTTCACTACCTCTTTTGTAACTCTGAATATGAGTATTCTAAATGATTGTCTGTCTTCTGCAGATGACTATGAGTAAATCTCTTCCCCTGTCTAAATGTTCCTTATATAGAGAACTTAAAAGAAAAGGGAAGAACTCTGGGGCATCCAGCTCCTAACTTGTGTCATGATTGGAGTGGAGAAAAGGTGAGAGGCTAAGATAAAACCTATCAGATCGATCTGTAGTAACCATGCATAAGGTTTACTTATTCTGATGGTAAAACTTTGATGACTACTAGGTTCTTTGACTTAGAAAGATTAACTTTAAGAGGAGAAGGAATGGAATGAGATAAAAACAGTCAATGCCTGCTCAGGATGACTTAATTTTGGGGATTTTCCACTGGGCTTTAATGTGGCCTGAATTACATTCTGTCTTAATTAGCATGTTATCCCAAAAAAGCACCCATCCAAACCCATGGCATCACAAGCCATACCCAGTCTTGAAAATTAGATGTACTTTGTTAAAAAATACACATTCAAACGTAGTATAAGGTTATCAGAAGGAGATTTTTAGTATATGGTTTGTAGGATTAGCCCTGAATAATGTCCTTGACTGAGATTGATAATATTCTTTTTGGACTGGGGAGAAAGAATGCCAAACTGTTTTCACCAAAGAAAGGGATGAGACTGAGACTGATTCAGGAGGAAAGCTTCACATAAATCATCTGGCAGGGCCACAAATGAAAGGAGTCCAAGAAAAGTCTCTGTAAGGATGGGGCAGGGGGGGGAGTGGGGAGGAAAGCAACTGTAACCAAGGGGGAGAGAGCATGGAAAGGAAGAAGGAAAGGGAAAGGGATAGGGAAAGGGAGAGAGAAAGAGAAAAAAAGCTTAAAAAATGGGCAAATAGGTAATGATGTTTAAATATATCAGCCAGTGCAAGAGAGCACAAAAAATGACCAGCTGTTTAGGCTATAGAAGTTTATTGTTGCCAAGGCAAAGGTGAATGCCCTCTGCTAGGTCCTTTATCCCAGGGAGGTATGCAAGTAAAAAATCATGTGTAAAGGTCAGTCAGAGCCATGGAGATATTTTTCTTCTGTTATATTTAGCTTATTTGAAGTATTTCAGATACAGACAGTAGTTAGTACAGTAAAATGAGCCATGATGGACTGCAATTAGAGATGGAAACCCTTGCAGAGCACAGAGGGAGGAAAATCAGGTTCCTGTTTGTGTGATCTATTAGCCCATGGGATGATTTCCTAAGAGAAATCATACCTGAATATACGGATAACCAGTACAATTTATGAAAGACTGTGCAGGAAATCAATAATGACTCCATATTGACCTAGAGAAGTGCAAGTGGCCTGAGACCCCTCCTCTTGCTCCAAACTTCAAACTTCAACTCCCAGCTCTCCTCTGTGAAACAAGGTATGAAAAAGTATCTTGTCTTTACCAAACTTCAGGCAGTAGATAAAAATGTCTAAAAATAGGTGCCCTCCGGACCTTCTTTACATGTTCTTTTCACGTTCTATAGTTCAGAAGCCATTTCTTACACATGTTTAATACCACTGTATTCTGGCTATTTCTCAGGAGTAATTAAGACAATTAGGTAATTAAGATCTAGTTCTCCCTGAAACTGGATTTCTTGAAGGTAGAGGAATCTGAGGGCATAGATGAAGTGTTAGAGGTATTAAAACAAATACAAACACAAAACAAACTTCTAAATCCTTCCTTTTCCAAAACTCTTACTAATTTTGTGAAGAATCCAATTCGATGAGAATAAAATAGCTCATTGAAATTAATATATAGCCTTGTTTTGCCTTGCCTTTATGGATTGCTTTCATTTAGAGCTTAATTTGTTAAGAAAAGTGTCTTGGTAGACCTTACCAAAGGAAAATTCACTCTTGAACTCACTCATTGCATTATCATAGACCAAAGTGAACACAAAATATCTCAGGAATACTGTAGGGAGACACAAGTTTCATTAGAAAAATAGTGCACTGCAATATGATAAAACATAAGGTAGCTATTCACTCTACCATGGCACAGATGAGGACTTTATTTTAAACCCATAGCAGATTGAATTTTTGCATGATGTTTTCTTTAAAGTGCCTTCCTTAATCTCAAAAATTCATCTGCCAGCTGTGCTATTTTCAGCTGTAGCAAACTGGTGATTAGTATCCTCCTGACATTATTTTCTTCACATGGAACAAAAAATGACTGTCACAGGAAAAAAAATTCTAAAGTTCTTTATGTCTTATCCTCTGGTTTTTATCTTATCCTTGAATCACTTCCATAATTAGCAGGTCTGCTACAATTAAGCAGATTTTCAAATATGTTTGAAACAGAAATGTAAAAAGGTATGTTTGCCAAGGTTTTTAAAAAAGCCACTAGCATTTCAATTTCAGTGATTTGTAGAAATGCTTTCCACAATCACATAATATGACTATATTCTGTGTGAAAACTTGTGATGTTCTGTGATACATTGATGGTCAAATCCAGCCCCCTGACTTCAGAAGGTAAAAAGTACATTTGACTATGTCTGTCCTTCATCCTTAGCCTCCAAGGTCATTTCAAGAACTTCCTGTATCAACTCAAGAATGAGGCTGGCTATACGTATGCTTAGAGATACATTTTATCCTGACATACTATTGACAAATGCAAAGTATTCAATCCATTAGGATTTTTTCTTTTCCTTTGATATAGATGAGAGAAGAATAAACCCACTGAACTAAGTGCAATCAAAAATTTTATTTTTCTATCTTATCTTTAAGGATATGTTGAATACAATTTTTTATCCTAGGTGCAAAATATAAATCTCATCTCAAAATCCTTTAGTCCATACATACATGTTAGTAAGCAATACAGACCAGCAGAAGTGGCTCTGAAAAGTGAAATAGCTGGTGAGGACCTGATATCTTCCCTGCTCATACTGAATGGAGTTTTTCAGCACCAAACTAGCTGTGTTCTGCTCTGTCAGACTGCCATCTTGCCACTGATGAAAGCCTGGGTTGCATCTTCCAGTTAACTTTCACACAGAGGGAATATATTTAATGTGCACCGAGACTGCTCCATAGTGCAAATCAAAGCAGAGTACAGGAGTACATTTGAGAGGTTCCCTGTATTCAATGCATGGTCCATAAATAGCCTGTTAGTTTGATTCTTCCCTCAAACCTAGAACCCCTTGGAGTGCTGGTCTATACGTAGTTCTGAGGCTGGGTCCTCAGACACAATAGACTGCACTACATCCCACTTTTTCTCTTAACATATTGAATAGCACTACAAGAAAACAAGCACAGCCCACCACAATAAGGTTTCCTCCAAAACAGATTTCAAAATGGTTTTTTGCCTGTAAAACACTTTTATCTTTCACTTCAGAGTGGATGGGTGGGCTTCAGGTGACTGTGATAAAAATTACTAGTCTTAGGTAAGTCCTCAAGCATACATGGCTTCCTGATATGGATTCTTTTATACTAGAGAGATTACAGATTGAAGTCCTTCACTGCCTGCCACAGATCCCCACAAAAGCTCAGTACAGTGAGAGGGCACATATATGTCCATCACTACTGACTTTCAGCAGCTGCCAGAAAGGATTTGCAGTAAGTAGAATCTTCATGACAATTTTGTCCTTGGCCATTTTGCTGAGGCATCGGTGACTCTGACAGTAGTTTTGCAATGTGGGCACTTCTCTGATCACAATCCATCGGCTTTCTTCACATATATCATCAAGGACTCACGAGGTAGGAGTGTGGGTTTTTTGCACTTTCACCTAGGGGCAGATCTGAGTCACTGACCTTGGAATGAAGGGCTCTATATTTCAGTATCATGCCTCCCAAGAGATGCTGTAACTCGGGCTGCTGAAATACCTAAAGATACAATTTCTCTAGCCAATCACAGAACAAGCTTCATTTTAACAGCAAAGTGACACTTCTGTGCCTTACCCACACAGACTATTTCTTCTTTTAAAGACAGAAATGTGATCTTCACCCAGATCACTACAAATACTTCTCTTGATGTTATCCTTTTTTTTCATATCAGAAAAAGGTCCACCCCAAAGCTTTCTCAAAAGCAGGCATGTGGAGAAAACTGATTTTTCTCCTTTGATTTTAAATAAGAAAGAAAAGCACGGCTAAGAGTAGGCTGTCATTCTTTCTTTTAGATGTGGTCACTCCAGCTCTGGTACTGAGGCTAGGGCAACTCTCCTTGTTTTACTCAAAGAAAGAAATATCAAACATAACAGTTAGATGCTTTTGTCTTTCATCAGACTTCAAGCTGGAATATAAGACTTTAGTTCACTGGCACATATCTACTTTTCTACTACTATTAATCAGGGGCAATGTCACTGTCACCTGGAGCAATCAGTGACAATATGCAAAAATGTAGTTAGTCTGTTTGTGACACTAAGGACAGTAAAGAGAATGAACATGCAGTCTACAGTGCAACTAAGACAGCATCTCAGTAAATATACGTGTTTGGCTTCCAAAATATTAGGAATGAAAGAGAAGAGCTGTATTTTGCCTTCATAGAGGAAATCAGCTGTGGTCTGGAAAGTGAGAAGAAATAAGAAATGATGAAGCAAGTGGAAGGTAACATCTCAAGCAATTGAAAATCTGAAATACCTTCTAGATACATGAAGAACAAACAGCAACAACTCAAAGGTTTAACTAATTGGTATAACTGGTGTCACAAACTCCTAGTGGAGTATAGTTAGTATAGAAAGAAGCACCTTGGAAGGGGTGAGAAGTTCCTGAGATGCAGTGGTAGAGAGATTACTTATCAAGGGCACTTTCTGAGCTTCAGGAGAAAAACATATCCAATAAACTACAGTTTCAATGGTTCTGGTTGAGATAGAAAGAAGAGACTTTTAAGGCAGTATCTCCACTGTTAAATACATAAGAGGCTCTAAGATATAGTTGCTCAGAGACAACACAGGGGATGAAGTCTGTTGGTGACTGGGGCCGTGACTTTCCTTCCTGCATTTTGGAACAATTACACTATGGGCCCCAAAATACTTGCTACATTTTTTTGGAAGGAGTATTATTAGGAGAGTAGCTATCTTAAAAATTATTCTGACTAAAACATAAAATTATTATTTGGGTCGAAGAGATATTGCTAGAAAGAGCAGAAAAACTTGCAAAATATTGACAGCACTTTGAGAAAACAGACCTCACT
Organism: Serilophus lunatus; assembly: GCA_013399895.1. Lineage (NCBI taxonomy): Eukaryota > Metazoa > Chordata > Aves > Passeriformes > Eurylaimidae > Serilophus > Serilophus lunatus. The sequence continues at coordinate 81,065 of VXBA01001363.1, forward strand.
GGAAAGAATTTAATGAGAGGGTCTTTTTGCATGGATAATTTGGGGTTTTTTAAAAGTGTGAGAGACCTGGTGGTTACTGGAAACATTATGTCAACTATGCAATTGAAACTACTTGAAAGACAAGATGTCCAGTAGAGGATATTTTGACTGCATTAGTAGCAGTGCAATGATCTGCAAACGGAAAGAAGAACTGCACACAGAATGAAAACAAGGGCATATATCTTAATGATATAAAAATTGCTCAGACATGTTAGCCAAACTCAGCAAGGTTAAGGCTGAGTTGTAATTGACAAGAAACATAACAAGCAACAAGAAAAGATTCTACAAATACCTGACACATTAAAGAAATCAGAAGTGTTAAGAAGGAATTCAAGGAAGGCTATTGCATCCAATGCCTTCTTTCAATTTTCAAATAAATGTTAACTATGACCTAAAACCTAATTGAATTACGTTTTTAAAGTAGATAGGCATGTCTTCCTGAATATGGGAGAGGACAGTGAAAATTATAGAGATTTTGGATTTATCTTAGTTCAATATCTTTCAATTAGGTATCCTTAACAAAGTGAACCCCAGTAATCTCTGAATTATAGCACTTACCTTAGAGAGTTGATGAACAATATTAGAATTCCCTGAAGATAAAAAGAGAATAATCACAGTTTCACACTTCAAAAATGGGAAAATACCTCCACTTGGGAGGGAAAAAGCCAGTCCCTGGACTGTTTTTCTCTGTAAAATTCTGAGGCAATTTACTAAAAATTCATTTATGAAGCACAAGAGAATAAAATGGTGACAAAAAATGGAAAACACGGACTTAGCAAGAACAAGTCATATCAAGTCAGTGTAATTTCCTACTTTCTTGGATTACTGGCCTATTTGGATAAGTAAAAAGTCACATTTGGACGTTAGTAAGGCTTTTCTAATATCTAGAATAAATTATAATGTTCTAGTGTGCAAAGGAGAGGACTAACTTCTAGAAGAAATTATGTCCAGGTGAGTTGAAAAAAACCTAGAAAGAATATGATCTATGAGGAAAGACTAAGGAAAGCATTTTTTCTGGCACATAACAGTTTCTAGTACAAAAGAAAAGGGGTTTTTTTTGTATATAGGCATCTATATGAATACATAGATGAGGCAATATATATTAAAGTTGAGACAAAAAAACCTGGAATTGCAACATGAGAGACTGAGGCTTAATAAAGGAACAAACATTTTTCATTTTAAAAATGGCTGACACACCCTAATGGCCTCCACTTTCCTATGGGGATGTAATACTTTCGTTCAGAGAAGTTTTCTTTCATTTGCCTTGCATAAGTGATGATAGCAGTGTTTCAAAGATGTTCTATTGCCTTCAAGCAATGATTGCTCCTCGCATCAACCAAAAGCCTGCTAAAACTTGAGAATTATGCAACTAACACTAGACTTACAGAGACAACTAATCTTTAAGCCCAAAATTTATGAGAAAGAAGTTCTTTTTTCAACAGAAACATATCCTTGAGCTCAGTTGGAGCTCCCTGTTTGGTCTGAAAATTACATACATACAGACAGTTCTGCTTTTGTGATCACTCAGTACCTACTGTCCAGACCTGCAAGGCACGTAAAATCCCTTTTAAGCCCCTGTAGGATGCAGAACAATGCCTAAATATACAGAAGGTGCAGACTTTACCACACACTAAAAGCAAAAGAAAGAAATTTCATACAACAAAAAGGCAACCGGACATCTATGCTTTGTACCATAGTCCAATGCTTCTGAGACTTACAAGGTATTTCCTTGAGGAACCTCCTGTTACCCTCGTCGAGAAGCTGATCTGACCAACAGGTTTGAGACTGATTCTAAGTCAGGTTTCTAGAAGTATTACCTCCACTCCAGAATAAAGCTGGGCCCTGAGTTATTTTGTTTCAAGTCTCTATTGTGCCCTACCTTTACTAGGAAGCAGAGGCAATACCTTTCATAGGAGTCTGTAGTATCTTTCACTGTGGTCTTTTCATATAAATGACACAGAATAATGATCCAGATGGAGAGTCACTTGTGAGTTCCCAGCAGAACAAATTTTCCCTGCACTCCATCACATAGTCCCCAGTGAGTATGGTGTCCTAAGCATTTTGGTAGAACTTACACGCATTTCTCAAATGGATGGCATCCTTAACGACCAAAAACAAGGTCTAGTGAGTGGGACTAACAGCATGTCAATATAGTGATTTAGCATATTCACTGAACCACTCTGCATGCACAGTGTCTCTTGTTTCCTATTGCAGAAAAGAAATATCCAATGAAGAAGAATACAGAAAGCAATCAGCCAAACAGAAGAGCACGTGACATAAAAATATGGCCTATTTCAGAATCAACAGCTGTTCACAGTGTACGATATAGTCAAAGGTAAATATTCTCAGTTTTTGATCTTTCTGAGACTTACTTTAAAATGCTAGGAAATAAATTATTAGAAATCTGAAACTGAATGCATTGGTTACCTAACTCCCGAAATAATAGAGATAACCTATCATTGTAGGTTAAAGCCTTTATAAAGCCTTTATAAAACTCTTTATTCACACAAGACAATCTCCGCTGCACATTCATTTCAAATAACAGCCTTGAACCTTTCTGTTAAGTACTGGGGGGTTGGGATGGGGCAGTTTGGGTACGTCTTTTGTTACATTTTCCTTAAAATAGAGTTGGGAAGCAGCATTTGCAGTTAATATTTTGACATCTTTGTTTCTTCTATTTATAAACACTCGACAGATTTTCCTAAATGCTTTCATTATTCAGAATTTTTTGTTGAATTATTTCTTAATATAGCTCTTTCCTGAATTTTTCCACTAGATCCTGATGTCACTGTAAAAAAAAATGGAATTGCTAAAACTGAAGACATGAATTGCTTATCTATTTTTCTGCATACCATACAGACTGTTAGATAAGGTTTCATTTTTGTAGAAACCTTACAAAAATTGCAGATAAACAATAGAAAAATTACATCTCATCACAACACACTAGATACCTTTTCTTCTGATGACAGGTATTTGTCACTCACTTGAATGGTTTGCAAGAGCTTTCAGATTACTGCATCATTTTCTAAAAGATACCAGAGTTTTTGACTACACTGTCTAGTAATTTAAAAAGAGGGAAGAAGGACAGGAATGAAAATGAGGACAGAAAATACATCCTTTTAACCAGAGTTCTATTGCCTTTGCAAAACATTATCCAAAAGTGTGTGAAAGGACAAATATGTATATGTGAAAGCCTGAAGCTATCACAAACAGGAATTACATTCCTGCACCGAGGTGCATTAAAGAATTGGTGATACACTTTTTGCACTCCTCTGCCCATCGCCCAGTAAGGAGCCAAGACTTCTTCTCCTTCTGTTTGTTTTTCTCATTGCTTCTCCCTCTTTTCAACTTGTCATCTCCTTCCTTCACAGCCTTTCTCTGACACAAGGGTGCACTGGCTGCAGCAGCAGTGGAAGACAGCAGAGTGTTGGCCATGAGGGCTCACCTACAAACTGGTCTATGTCCCCAAAAGCTTTGAAGAGACATGCGTCAGTCTTTCAAAAGTCAAATAAACTGAGGGCATTTGTGACACAACTAAATGATTCCTCTCCTAGTATTGGTTCATGTTCCTTTATATTCTCCTTTAAATCACAAAGCCAAAGATTAACCTGATAGCTTCAATTCAGCAGTTAGAAGATTGAAGGACTTTCTTTTCACACACAGTTCCCTTTCTTAAGAAATACCCAACTTCCTTTAGTGAATATGTTACATCAACAATTAAAAAATTAGATGAAAAAATTTCACTGTGATTTTCTGCACTCCAAGAAGCTTCCACTGTACTCGTCTCACATTGTCTCTTGATAATGATAATATTGTCAACACTAGTGACTAGCTTGTGACAGGTTATTCCTTTGAAAACTTCTATTCAGACTAGCAGAGAATCTTTGCCATTTGTCAATGACATAAAACACATGGAATAGCAGATGCCACAGCCTGGTTGCCAGTGTAATACTTGTCTTTTTTGTTTTTCTGTACTCGAGGTAAACCAGTGAAAACATAATAGAGAAGAATTAAAAGCATTTTTTCATTTACTTAAAAGATAATTGAGGTAAATCTATGGAAAAAAATAAAAGAACTTATTTAACAAAGTATAACTCTCTGTAAAAAATAAAATAAAAGCAATGTTTTCAGTGATAGAGGCACTATAAACTTAAAAAATAGCTGAAATATGTATTTTAAGTTTCATTATTCACATTCTTTTTATTATTACTTTATTCAAAAGTCCAACTGTAAGCTCATATTCACAAAAATGTGCTTTTACCCAGACAGGCTTAGACTTCAGCCTAAGAGGTCTTTATTTAAGTTAATTTTACTTTCTTTACAACATACCTTCTTCCTTTGACCTCTAAAAGTGATAGAACTGAAGCATTTATGATTTATTCAAGCGGTTAAACATGTACTCAGAACATGTCCAACATGGAGTGAATGTTCATGGATCACTGAAAACCAGGCACAGTACTAGGCTTGCAGTTTCAAATTAATGTCGGATTTTGTCTGTGCAGTGAGTTAATAGTGACCTAACTTTTTTATATATCTGACAATGCCCCTCTTTTAAAACACAATGTACATCTAAAATGCCATATGGTCAAACAACACGTTCCAAATTTGTAAATTTATAGAACTCTGTCCTGTACTGAATACGGAAATGTAACTATCACTTCCTATACACTTAAAACATAAAACGTCTGGAAAAGAGAAGCAAGCATGAGTTTTGAGGCAGCTCAGATTGTTAATAACCTCTACTTTATTGTATGGCACATAATGCTTCTATTATTTGTACACGGATCCATTTCAGATTTTTAACACTTTAGGCTGTCTACTTCATTATAGTAATCTGTATCTCTAGTTTCAGGAAAAAACTTTTTCAAGAAAAAAAAATGTTTTGACTTAATCATTTATCACAAATATAAGTTTTATTTATTAGCACAAGTCTTAAGAATTTAACACAAAATGTTACTTAAAAGAGAGAAATAATATTTGAGGTGATTATGCCCCAACAGTGGCTACTTCATTGGTACAACAGGCATTTACTTCTTTTAGATTGGTTTTCAATATCTTACAAAATAGAGCTTCTAAGTGCACATATGAATGAAGATTGAATGTTGAACATTATGAAAGGCAAGTTTTGTTGGATAAAAGAGTAGAAATAATTTCTTACTCAATGAAAATCAAGGAGTCAATAAAAGTTTCCTTTTGTGAACAATCAAATTTATTTGGTCCAGAGAACTACTTAGAAGAGCTGAAATCTTATTCTGTGTCTCCTTCAAGAACTGAAAATGTAATAATTCTCCAACAGCACTCATGTTCAAGCACAAATATGAAGTGGGATACTAGGACCTATTAAACAGACAGTGCAATTTGGAGAGATAGAACAGCTTGATTGTTCTGCCCTGCCTGAAACAAATAGAGGAAGAAAGACTAAAAATTCAATTAAAAAAACAAGTATGACTGTTCACATAGTTTAGTAGGATAGAAATGTGTTTTACTGGTAGATGTGTAATAAGCAAACAGAACATATGGCTACCACTGCCTGTATGGAATTCAATCATATCTTATAAAACCATGACATGTGTTCTTCTGCTTTACTGAGTAGCTAAATGTCATTATCTCAACATTCTTTGAGGTGGGAAGTCCCTATTCCTTTGATACAACCAGGTTATATATGGTCATGTTAGGAAGAAGAATGAAAACAACTAAGAGTGATATGGTTATTTATCATTACTTTTTTAGCTTACTTCTTTTTTTTTTTTTTTGAAGGCATTCTTGAATTATAAAAATCTTCTTTAAAAAAGGTGTAATGTTTCCTGTTCTTAAAAAACTCTTTAATCTTTTGTTTAATAATTGAATTCTAGCTTGAAATTTTTCTTAGGAATTGTTGGAACAAGTCATATTGGTGCTTACATTGAGACCAGATTCAGCCAGTTCTTTTTGCATGTGTTCCCTTCTAAGCTTACAAATACTCATCCTAAAAGAACTTTACAAACTGAGTATTTTTCAAATGACTCTGCTAAGATTAATAGTCTCCAGTATAGTCATATTTTGAATCATAATACTCACACACTAACTTCATGTTCAAGAAAAGCCATAATGGATCTATGCTGTATGTCCTGTGGTTTGTGACTTTCAGCATTTCTTTCAACCCTACACATGCACAGACACACATATATATGTGTGGTCTTATAGAAGTTAAATAAGAAATAAAACTGTGTTTTACACTGTCCCTCAGATATTGTTGAACAGTCAGGAGTGAAAATCTATGACGCTGTTGGGAAAGCCTTTAATATTAACAGTTTCTCAGAAGAGAGGAGTGCCTTTATACGTTGAACACAATGAAAGTAATGTGACACAATTGCATCATAGAGCAGAAAGCTTAATTCTTGCTGTATTAATGAGCCAGGATGAGGTCCTGTGCTAACTAATGTATAAAATGAAAAAAAAATCTTTGCTTCAAAAAGCTAATAAAAAAATCAAGACATATATTTTTAGTACTCTAAGACAGAGAAAATGTGATACAGTATGATCCTTTACTATAAAAATGAGAGATACTATATATATATATATCTGGTAGGATCTATTAAGAAACAGTCTTTGAATGACTAAAAAGAAAGATTAAAACAAAGCTTTATGCACTAAAATAGAAAGAGAGGCAGTTTTACAATATTAATTTCCCACTGCACATACTTGCACACTCTTCTTCAATCTGAATATATTTTAATGTTGGTTCTATTTACCCATCAAATTCTACAGGGAACATTGACAAAAAAACCAGCTGATTATAGTGTGAAACATTCCAAGAATGGTCTGGACTTGGTCCAGCTGTCTCCCATTATTTTGCTAGCACTTTTCAAATTTCATGTAATAAACTTAATTTTGAGACAGTATTATGCAAGCTTATTTGATTTGCTGCACTTGTCTCTTGGCAAAGAAAAAAGAAAAATGAAGCAGTATTGACAAAGATGGCAAGTATAGATAGGTGATTGCAAAACAGAGCATCAATCTCATTCCATCATGATGAAGTAATATGCATGGTACATGCATATTACTGCAATCAATGAATAAAATATTTAACTTGAACACCATGAAAAATTACACAAAAGCAAAGAAGGAAGAAGTTTTGCATAAATAATTGAGTTTACCTCCATAAATATTGAAGGGGATTTATTACATAGAATAAAAAACTGCAACTGGATTTTTTATTACAATAATCAAATGGGTTTTGATATGCAGCAGGGGAAGGAGGAGAAGAAGCAAGGAAAATGTAGAAGGTATTCAGGCCCTGTTTCTAATAGGAAACAAGAAATGCAATCAGTATCTCAGGTGAGATGTTCAGTAGCTGTAAATCAAAACAGTTTCTATTGACAAAATAGAATGACATTGATTTACTCTGCCTGAAGATTTGGCCTCTAACACTTTGCTGTAAGTAGGAAGATCTCAAGAAATGTTTAAGAGAAAGGTCCATTTTGTAATGTAGCACACCTTTACAAACCAAGGATGTCAAGTAGATACTGGATAATTATTCACTCACGAGAAGATTCTTCACTGTGATAGAAAATGTAGAAAGTGTTTAGAAAATGCCACAGTTTTGTTTTGTTTGTGTTCCCATTTCCCTAAAGATCACTGAGGAGCTGGTGGCCATGCAACATGCCTCATGTATAGCTCCCATTGCCTTCTTCATGAGAGCCCCAAAGGTAGAAAAGGAAGAGGAACTCTAGTGATAAACACACAGCAGTTAATCCTGATGACAGAAATAAGAATGAAAAACAGTGATCCATTTTTCCTCCTTCATTTCTCCTTCAAAGATAAGTTTTTATCTTCAGTTTTCTTCCAAGAGGCTCCTCCATGCAAGATGAACTATAAAACTACAGTTATTTCTGATCACTACTATGTGAACTCAAGAATATGTTTCTTCCTTTGCTTTAAAGAATGTGTTAGTGATGTTACATTGTCAAAATGAAGCCTTATATCAATCAAGATACAAACATAAATAGCTAATTTTTCCTTTGACTCCCAGATAAATCATTAATTACAACATATAGCAGATCAAATTGGGTTAAGGTCCATAGAAGAAATGTGTAAACAGTGTAAAATATGGATGTCAAGTTTCAACAAAGAGGATATCTGTCTAACAAGTTGTAAACTCTGCAGAGATGGAGGTCAGCATTATTTCTATCTCATTTAAGTGAAGCATTTGTTTAGTCAGCTGCTGGTCATCGTGTGAAGCTCTTTTTTAATTGGAGCATTTGTTTCTACTTTCATATTAACTTTATATGTTGCATCTTCTTAGCTGCCTGGCATTCACTGTGTTTATCAGAAGTGCCAGTTACCTATCAGAAGTGCCGTCTACACTAGACACTGCATCATTGAAATGTGCCTTTGCTTTGCTTCAGGAACCAAAGAAAAAATATAAACAATTAGTAAGTTAATGGTCAAGCTGCTTTCATAGCATTATTTGAGCTACAAAAAGCTAAATAGGGCTTTTAGACCTAATAGTGTGCTTTACCCTATATCTCATCCTTGGAGTTATTTATGGCAGTTTCAGGACTGTTCTAAACAATCTTTCAGCCAACAGATACTCAAGATGTTTTGAACATGCACCTTTTTCAGTAACTACACATTCCTGTCTTCAAAGATCTAATATCAGATTAACATTATTTTAGCATTGAGAAATACATATGAATATCCTTAACTAGACTGTTCATCAAGGTTTTATTGTTGTTTAGTGCTCTGAGACTGGTGCAAAGTAAAGTTAATATACTAAGAAACCAGGAGTTGTAATATTGGTAGAAAAAACAATCATCATAAGAGTACACAAATGCACTTAACTTCCTTCTATGAAATACAGACAATTGTATTTATCCTGTGTGATTATCATCCTCTTGTTACTTATGATATGACTGGAAAAAAAAAAAAAAAANTTTTGCAGTTGGTTTAATGAAGCCACGTTTCAAATAAAGCTGAACTTCAGGATTCAACAGGTCCTCCAAACCTATGATCTAGTTTCAAGCAAGCAGTTTGTAGAGAGTAAATGCAAAAGTTAAGTTTGAAACAGCATATATATGGAAGTAGCAGCATTGTTCGTCACCAAACTACAGGCAACAAGTACTTCAGATGAAACCATCAGCTTCACTAATGTTTTTAAAGATGCTATAGCATCTTTAGACATTGCAGTTCCAAATCAACCCTTTCAGTACCTTAACATTGAAACACACATTATAGAAGAGCCTTTTTCCATATACTTTCAGCTGAAAAAGTCAGCTTTTTCCTTAGTGACTTCTTTCCATGACCTGGTTAAGCATATTTTGACTGATTTCTGGTTTGACTGCCATTCTCTCATAAGAAGAGCAAGCCTGAATTCCTATTGACTCAGAGTGAGTCTCAAGAGGCAGATTCTCCCAGGTCCATGCAATGATGTGACAATCTTGGGATTCATTTAAAAATCACACCTGGGAAGTTCTGGGTCTTTGTTTAGCTATCTGTTTTTTATGCCTACCTCTATGCAGTCAGAATGTCCTTACAGTCACAGTTTGTAGAAAAAATACTGTCAGGCCTCCATGATTCACAGCAGGAGAAGGCAAATTCTTCCCAAGACCATGTATTTGGCATCCTGTCACTTATATCACACACTTCTGACAGAGATAGCCTATCTTCTGCCTGCTGATAGGAGATACAAAGCTGAAGTCAATGAATCTTTCATACAGGAAACTGCAATTCATCACTCACTAACATAATGTGGAACAGCCCCTACCCACTGAAACTGTGATTTTCTTTCAGGTAAAAGGATGTCTATTTCATCATTGTGTCATGATTTTTATTTTTTCTAGAGACAGCAATAATATTTTAAAATAAAGAAAGAATTGATTTCTGCCAGTAACAAAAAATTAATATGGAAGAACACAATAACAATTATTAACAACCTTTACTTGTTATTTGTTTCTTTATATCTCATGCAGCAGGATTCCTTCCAAACCAAGGTCACTAGACTTACACTCTCTGAATACAGATGCATCGCCCCAGCCCATCCCACCTCACTAAGACACCTCAAAACACTTCACCCAAGATGTGTGGAGGAAGCTGTTTTCCCCCATATTCTATACAGGAGATGAGAGATTTTTTTGATTAATAGCACAAGGATCAGATACTTTCATAGTCCTATTTTACAATTTGAAAGTATTTTTTAGATTTTAAAGAATCTCCACAGTAATTTTAGAAGCTTTCATATGGAATAACCTCTTTGCATGGCCAGTTGGATAAGCTGATACAATGGAGCTCAAAGTGACAAAGCCGAACCAGCTAGCCATTCCCACTGGAGTTAGCAGTAATGTTTACAAGAGCAAGACAACCAGGAATCAAACCATTTAGTAAGATGTCAAGAATGAATTTAAAAGTTAAGCAGGACTCATTTGCCAAAGCACTGCTTACTCAGGCTTTTTCACCAAACCTCAAAGCATCTGATAAAATATAGTTGTTGGCAACAGGGCATTTAACTAGAAAACTCACTATGTATTTAAGGCATCGAGTCTCGGACAATCAATTTAGAAAATCTCTATTTCTTTTATTTTCTTGTGTAAAGCAAATACTAGTCTGTTTCAGCTGCCAAATGCAGTAGGAAAGTCAGACCCTCTTCAGAGTAAAAGTTGCCATCAGTTAATTTTATGTGCTGCCAAAACATACCTAATCATTTCATACAAAACTAAGAGAAAACAAGAAAAGCAGAGTGTGGAATGCTACAGAATGAAGGGAAACATAACATTTCTTAAATGGAATTTGAAGCTTGGACTAAAGCTACAGCCTTTGAGCCTCACTGAATGTCTATTTGATCACAGTAGTGACTTTTATTACTGCTCTAATACACAATGTGTCCTAGAGAGTTCACTGATAGCTATTATCCTCCTGGGTGCAGCAGAGTAAGACAACCAAATGGCTTTGCAGGGAAACTTGTTCAGGAGCAGCCAGTGTGCCACAACAGAAAACATGTATGCTGTGAACACCACGATCTATATATACTATCCTGATTAGAGAATCATAAGGCTAGAAAAACATCAGTTTTATTTTTGCTTTCATCTTATATGTTGATTTTTTTATCTGAAAAGGTCGTTGTTGCAAAGTAGTTGTAGCTTGAAGTCTGGGGATGTTCATTCCCTCTGAAGTGATAAATGGCCAAGTTATAACAGGGCTGGTTTGAGAACCAGCAATCAATAGAGGCACTAAAATGTGGCTTAGGTGGCCATTCTGGTTTTTATTGGCGTGCACAGACAACGATAGCACAAAAACACCGGTATCAGAGTATTATGTGGTTACCTCATCTCTTTTTACCAAGGGACACTGCCCTTTATCAGTGTCATCAACAAATCAATTGGTCACTTAAGATGTCTGTAAGTGCTCATCTTGTCTCTTGCATGAAATATACTGCAACCATTTTTCCGTTACATTTCACATAAAGAGGATTTGCTGAAGCTCTTCAGCTGGGATAAACCAAAGAACCGATTTACTGAAATAAGTTAGAAATAGTTTAATATTGCAGTGATGTCAACAAAGCAGATTTTTAAAAATTTCCCTTTGACAACAAAGGAAAAATATCCATTCCAAAGCTATGCATAAAGGGAATCTTTTTTTAAAGTTTTCACACCTGTCTAATGGGGAAAACAACATTCACCTATGGGGCTTTCAGATCTTCACTATTAATCGTAATTTTAAAAGTGAAGTGACAACCAACGCTATAAAATAAAAATATCTTCACCTTAGCAAACTCAACAGAAGACAAAGATGAAAATAAATAGAAAATTACTGAAACAATGCTTAGTGCTTCTGCAGAGTCTCTGTTTTCCTGGAACCATAGTCCTTTTGACTCCTTAAACAAAATCTCCATTTGCCAATTTATGACCCACCAGAGCTATCTCAAAGGCCTTGATTCTTGGCTTTAAAGCTGTGATCCTGTGAATTCCAGAGGGTCATACATAAGATTCAGAACTGATCATCACGAGACTGACTTTCTTAATATCTACTACCAGTGCATCAAAGCATTAGAGTAAGATAACATCGTCAGCCTTCCTCATGCGCAATGCTGCACCATATCCAAGATGCACACTTCCCAGTCCACAGTTTACAACTAAATAATTTCATAGCAGACTGTCTTTACACCTGTGTCTTCTCAAACATTGTTTGACAAAGGCACTTTGTCTTCAAGGGCAGCTTAAGGTGAAAGCTTGAGTTCATATCACAATTGTAAGTGTTAAGAATGTTATAAAATAAATTCAGAAACATGTTACCAAAACAAAGTGTAGTCAAATAGTAAAACACCTAATTTTCATAAATCTATGCAGGATTGCCTAGAGAAACCCTATAATCACTGCATAAATATTTTGGTCTGGTACTGGAGACCACAAAGCATAAGCCACAACACAGCAGCTATTGAAGTCAACAAAACCAGGCACTGTCAGAGGATGAAATTACACACCTTGCAAAAGCACAACTGGAATGCTTATACTAAACTCCAGTATATCCAAAAGGAAGAACTATGATATCAAAACCATAAAAATAGTGGCAAAGAAGTTTTCAGAAACCACCATGTATTAAACCCTTTGTGTAAGGGAAGTGTGCTCTTTTAATGGTATTGTCGTTACATAAGATTTCCCACACACACATAACATGAGCGAGCCCACACAACATTTGTCTTCCATCTTCTGCATCATGAAAAATATGAGCCCTGGTCTGGGGCTCTGTCTATCCCATGAGCATGTCTATGCCTCTAGATATTCAGTCTTGATCTCAAGAGCTCAAAAATTACCACAAATGACACAGAATAATTCTTACTAGAATTCCATATCTTTGGCTGTCAAACCATCAGTAACCACACAGCCTCAAAATATGGACATGGATTCTATTTTCATGAGTGGCAAAATAATCTGTATTGAGGCAGCTGAAAATGAATGAGCTCTATTACATGAGCTCATCACCATCAATGTAAACTATGAAATTGGTATGGTAGCATCTGGAAAATATCTTAACATCTCAGAAGAGGAACATATATCCCTTTCCTAATGGGCAGACTTTCCACAGCTCTTATCAATCACTCATTTCCAGAAATATGGTTAAGACACTACAATAGGCAGTGAGTATTAACAATAATCTCTGAAGGGGAAAGCTGTCTAAACTGTAGCTAAAGGTGTAGCACTGTTTCTATTTCAACTTGGATAAATTCTATGTTTTCACAACCATTCTCTTTCTTTATTCCACAGATGTTAGCTGAAGTTATCTCTGCTTTTAGAGCAGTATTTTCCACAACAGATCACAGATTGTCTTAGCAATGACTGTGGCATTATATCAAAGCTACATTAACAGTTTGTCTAAGGTTTTAGCAAGCTGCACATGACAGCTGGAATGGACCAGAGATGGGCAAAAACCTTCACCAGGAAAAGAAGAAAGACAGCGTGAACACACAGCGTGATCAGGAACATCATTAGAGGAGCAGCTCACGGACACCTCATGAACACCAGACCCCCAAGTGGAATTGGTTAAGGACTAATCTCAAAGTATCCTATGACTACTAGAGATTGTTTGTACAACATGTGATGCTAGGATTGACTGAAGAAAAGACTGATATACAAGCCTCCTATTACTGGCTGAAGCCTCTTTGAAACACCCTATAAGCTAATAGAAACCTTTGAAATACCCTATAACAAAAGCTATAGCCAAAAGCTATAGCTTTAGCCAAATGTGATTAGAGAAACATAAACTATTGTAGACTACAAAAACTCGTAAAACCAATAAGTGGATCTGGGATTTGGAATTCTCCTTGTACATGACACTATTCTTGTGGCTGGCTTATTTTTAGGAGAATTCATATCAACGGCCACAAATGACCATCAGATTTCATGAGATGAAGCACCTTTCAGAGACCACACATAATGATGCAAGGACCATAAAAGCACCCAATCTAAATTTGTCCTGCAAGAAGGAAAGGAGATTTTGTACTGTTTCTCCACTTAGTGATTATTAAATCAAATAGCGGTTGAAGTAGAATGGGTAGTGGAAATAGAATTAAATATTCAAGACTTGCACTCACTATAATTTATATCTTTTTCACATTTACTCCTAACATCATTTATAGATAGTTTCCTCATTACTTGATTAGGAGGAACAAAACAAATTCATTAAGGAAGCAATTAAATAAAACTTGAATTTACTTTTAAAGAGAAAAATTTTAATCTTCTTAAATTTGTCCCTCGATGTGGATAATTTTCAAGACTTGAACCTGTCATAGATTGAAGGATCCTATGAAAATTTGTTCTCAGAATAAATAAGCTCCAGTGAATATTACGAAGAAAACAAAGTGTTAATAAAAGCAAAGAGTGCAAAGCTATTATATATGAAGGGCCAAAGTCTCTAGCACAATGAAATAAGCAGAGCATGTCTGCAAATTCAGGCAAAGCAAAGGCAAACATTTCCATTGCACATTACTTTAAAAGAAGATAAAGAGCACTGAATCAATAAATCACTGAAAAGATTATTATTTTGTACAAGCTGAAGGTCAGTGCAGGTCATTCTCACTAAAGCAGACAGATCTTGTTAATTTAATCCAGCAGATTTGGCAGGGAAACCAAACAGGAATTTAATCAGCAGCAGAAGGTGGTGAACATCTCTGAAAATTGAATAATCATTGTGCCAGACAGTAAACATCATTACAGAAGAGAAAAAAAGGAAACAACAAAAGTGTCCCCTTTTCATGCTGTTCATTAACTTCTTCAAACAGGTAATAAATAATTTAAAACTGTCTTTTGAAAACAAAAACACCACATATAAGAGTAAACGGTCAATAGATTATAACATCTGTGATGACATTGAACTTCTCTTAACTAAGGCTCTTCGTTCACCTGCATTGTAATTCTTTCTTTAAAAGCTGTCTCATGGAGTAATATTGTTATTGCTATAATGATGATGATGATAATAATAATAATAATTTTTAAAAAACCTAAATCAATTTACTCTTTTAGTTCTTTCCAGTTCATGGAAAGACCAAAATCAAATGCTTTCAAATACATTTTCCTACATTTTTGCAAGAATTGCCCAAGATAGGATGTTGGCATTTGAGGTACTTCAGCACAAGATATGCTAGTATATTTTTGTTTGGGAGTTATATTTTCATTTTCATGATACTGCATTTGCAACAATGCCATCAATATTTTATTTCAGAGTTGAAACCACAAAACACTTTTTTGAATCAGTCTTTCTGTTTCTACCTACACCTAATTTAACGTTTTCCTTCCCATCTATATTATAGACTCACACTGTAAGATGATAAATTCTGCCCTTAATAAACAGAAATTCAGGTGAGCTGATGTGGTAAAGTAGTTCATGTCTTCCACTGACGTGGGACTTAATCCTTGTAGTTTACAAAAGAAATTTGTATAGAAGAAAATTTTTATTCTAAATTAAAAGAAATAATTTTATTAAGTCACTTAGATGACCCTGTATCCAGTAAAGTTACCTTAATCTGTGGAGACTTCATATTAACAGCCCTTAAATTTCAGACTTTGACAAATATAAAGAGAGAAAAATCTCAACTGAAAAGTTTTTAAGACGATCTTATATACTGTAAAAAACAATAATTCAGAATTCCAAGATTACATATCTGATATCTATGGAAGAGAGTTAACTATATCTTAATTTCTCCATAAAATTACATTTACAAAATGTTTGTTATATAAAAATTTCCAGCAATATTTGATCAATATCTTTACCTTCATTTTTAGGAAAGAGAACATTTTTCTGATGATAAAAGCAGAAAGACTGCTTTCTAATCCAGTGTGAGATTGGTAGACCTTTAGGCCCTTGCTACTTAAATAAGAAAAACATTATGCCCACCAGATAAATTTTTCTGAATTAAGGAAAGAACCAGCCACAAAACATGCATGTTTTTCACCTGAATTAATATGAATGTCAGACTGGTGAAATAAGTAAGATATTTGCACAAAACATTTTGTATTTACATTGCTAGGGTAAAAATACTTAAAAATTGTGAATAGATTCTGCTGGCCCGATTTGATACTTTCATTGGTTAAAAGGAAGCCAGGCAAAACCAGTTTGTACAAATTCCAGCATGTCATTAATTCAGTGTTTATTTTCATTTGAATAACAGAAATAGTTATGCTGCTAGTGTCAAGAAAGAAATTGTGCTGAAATCACCTCTTTCATCTAAAGCAATTTAAAGTACTGCAAGCATCTGGCTACTACACAACAGAAATAGGATTTCCACTCAAATCCTCGGCAGTATCCAGCCAGCACATAGCAGAGATGTAATTCTACTGGCATAGATGTGGAGAAAAATTTCAAGGCATTAATAATTCCTGTAAACAGGAATCTTTTAATCAAATCACTGTCGTGCAATGTAGTTTTATCTAAGTGTTGTGAGACAAACTTGGGGAATTGCATCATTTCACAGAGATCAGGAATGTTTCTGAGCTATTGCACTCAGAATGCATTTTTTACTTACATTTTTTCAAGCTATATTCCATGAAGAACCTGAAGCACGTCCACTGCTGTTTATGAATGGAGAGCATCATATCAGAGGCAAAAAGCATTTCAAAGACACTGTATTATGAGAGGGGATATCCCTCACATTATTTGTAGGATATATCTATATTGCCTTTTCAGCTCAGGTCAGGAAAATGCTTTTGAACTGAAACTCCTAATCAGTCCCACATGGTGCTCTCTCTGTCACAACTGAGAGAGGTTGTGGAACATATCACCTAGGGTACTTGGACTGTTAATGAGGTCCAGCTCATAGGACCAAGGAAGGTAGCAGCAAAACCCTTATGTTCTCCACAAGTCCAGATGTCAGGTCCTCTGCAGCAGCTGTTTTGTCCTGCAGACTCACTCCTGCTATGTTACAATGGCTGCATATAGTGATTTAGCCAGACTAATTTGGTCTATCTGGGCTGGACTGGGACATAATTTCCTTCATAAATTCTGAGAGTAACTTGCCATGGTTATTTTGGTCAAAGGGCAACTTCAATCAGTTGTATAGATGTACTTTATTTACCATAGCATTTCTTCAGTATAAGCGTGATGTTATAAAACTGTGATTTTCTGACAACAAAAACATTAGGTTTCATTAGAAACTGAGCATCTAACTCCTGTGTTACGGGTTCACTAAGATGCCTTTTATTAGCATTTTCTCTGAAAAAGAAAAATACATGCAGGCAAAAAATGCTTTACTAGCAAACCCTTTCCTTGCTAAAAATTCCTAGTGATTTGCTACACCTTGCTATTCATAGCTTGCCACAGTGATAATCAATTTCGGTCTTTTTATTGTAAAATGCAAAGGCAAGTGCAAACTTGGCTCCAAGAGTATCTCTTACAAGTATGCACAGTCTAAGATGTATGGCTTGGCAAAATCAGTATCTGTCAAAGTAGACAGCACCTACTAGGCCTTTTTAGTTCTATCTCCATGTAAACATTTGTCAATTTAGTGTTGTAGATCACTTTATTTGCAGAGAAAACCTTCCAGGTAAAAATGGATACTCCGAATTTTCAATAAAGATTTTGACTTAGGGAGTCTTAAAAGATGGTGTATAAGATGATTAGCTGCATTTTGTTCCTGAAGTAAAATATTGCAAAAATAAAGCTAACTTCCAAAATTATTTTAGAGATAAACTATTCATATCCATGGGCTATGAAAAAATGAAAAATTGCAATTGAAAAAAGGGAGTTTTAATGAATTTAACAGAAATGCCACATGGTTCTTTTTTAATGTTGTTGGTATTTTAGCCCTGGAGTTTGGAAGGTTCCAAATGTTGGTTAAGAACTAAAAACCTGCTAATTATTTTGCTTTTAAAAGAATGCCTTTCATTTGTAAATGGATCTTTTTAAATTAATCATTTCAATATTAATTAATCACAGATTTTTAAAAATAATTTTATCATACAAACACTTCTAAGATGTTGATCACAGCCGATAAAACAATGTCTTAATTTGTAGGTTACAGTATTCTAAACCTTTATGTATTTTTTCCCAGTACGTTTTGCTGAAGAGTTCTAAAGTTTTGCTCAAGACAACAAATTTGAGTATAAGGTCACCTCTGCATCTAACAGCACACGGCATAGCAAGAGGCTAACACAGTTCAGGGGGATCAAAAGCTCTACGAAAAAAAGATCATCTTAGTTTTAAAATCATGCTCCTCAGAAAACAGGTACAATGTAAGCTGTAGCTGTGCAAACTCTTGTTTTACCTTTTGGAAAGAATGCCTTCAGAGATACTCCGAATCCATCAGTTCTGAACCTTTCCTATATGTTTTCTAGAGATAATGTTTTACTGATTTTGTTACATACTACTTAGAGATGTGTAAGACACACGTGTGGAATTGGTTATATCACCTTTCTTTATATTTCTGTTCTCTGAGACCAAGAAAAACTATAATGTAAAAATTATTTGATTGACCTTTCTCCTTCTTTGAATAAATTGTAAGAGGCTGCTATCCTGTTCAACTTCCAAAAACAGAGCATGAGCTGGGATCTCAGAACTGGTTTCTTAAACAGGAAAAATCCAAACAGGTTAGCTTTATTATTTTAGAACATTAGGAATTTTGCCAGAATATTGTACAGTGCAGAGAAATATAAAGATGATGCTCCATATTTCAGGCAAGGGGACAAAGGATGTCAAGTTGAATTTTCAGCTATCTTTTTGAAGATTATGCATATTCTATGGAAGAAACTGTTTAAGTACATTAACGGAATTATTGCATATCAGTGGCATGGTACATTCGGATTTTGGAAAAACATTAACCATAGAATATGACCTTGCAGAACAAACCCTTCTGCCATCTCAGCATAAACGGGAAACAAGTCAAGGAATACCTTTTCTATAAATTTTCTTTCACTTTTTTCACAGACCCTTAAGCGTTCCACTGGCAGTAGATTTTTCTTAGAGTTCTACATAAAAAGACAGTTAAAGGTAACCTATCAGCATCTTGTTCCATAGAAACTTAGAGGAGTTTTCCATGAGGATAGTATGTTGAGTCTTTGGAATGGTGCTGTGAGCCCTGTTTTCATCCTGCCCTCAAGGTCCTTCAGTCTTCCCTTCTTGAATACTGTATAACAAAACTTATGACAGAAAGCAAGAACTTGGAAAAAGCAGAGTTATGCTGCATGTTAAAATAAATTACAAGAAGAATTCTGCTTCAAATGCATTTGAGAGAACAGAGCACAACTAATGTTTTTTTAATCTCCAGTTATAAAACTAAACCTACTGAAAACAGGCAAACACTTGCAAGGTGTTTTTCAAGTTTTATAGTGACTGAAACCACTTTCCTCTGTTTAGTTGTTTCCAAAGGTTTAGAGACAATCTTCCCAATAAGATAAGATAATACAGCCCGTGTGTCACGTATGAACTACTGAGAGTCAGAATAACATCAACCTGCCCTGACCTCAGAGTTGCCTGGTGGCTGATGAAAGTTTTCCGCTGTTTCTGTCTGTGGTGGTTTAAGCCACCTTTTATCATCTAGGGCCAGGTTCAATAAAGGTGACGGAAAACTAAACAGAGTTTGCAGCAGGTGAACAGTTTATTACAGGGGGTTTAAATTAAGGAAGGCGGGATACCCCAAAGGGACCCCAAAATTACACAAGAGGAACACTTGACACACAGGAGAAAAAAACACAAAAGGGAAAAAAGGACAAAAACAGAAAGGGAACTGCGCTTTCAGCCAGATGGCTAGCTGAAAAAGCAGTGGGAAGGGTAGGAACAGTTGTCTCTCTCCCTTCCCTCTCTCCTGAAAGCACTTCCGGCCCTTCAGTCTCTCTGAAAAACACAAAAAGAAGTGAAAACAACTCCCTCCCATCACCTCTCCAAAAGGTTACTTGCTAGCAAGCTGGAAATGGCTCTCATGCTGAGAGAAATGGGTGGAATCGCATCGTGGAGCCTGTGGCTGAGGAAGAGAGCAGCTGTGGTCTTTGCCCTTGGGTCGAGAGCCGAAGAAGAGCCCGAGGAAGGCTGTTGCCCTCCGCTTTTAAGCCTTCTCGTTCACGCATGGATCTCGTTGCTTTCTTCTGGACCAAACTGTCTCTCCATTGGTCCAGCAGGGCTGGGCCCTGCCTTGGTTCCAGTGTTTTTCCATCGAAGAAATCATGAGTTTCGGTCCCATGTGCCATCTTTGTTTTCACAGCCGTGGCGTCTCAGAGAAGCCCCAGTGCCAACATGGTGCCAGGGCCGGCCCCCCGTTGCTGTCCAAAAGCGGCAGCCGTGCTCAGGTTCCCAGCCGGGGCCGGCCCAGAGCTGCTGCATCCGCGGCACTGCCCT
>VXBA01001364.1:0-26484 GCA_013399895.1 Serilophus lunatus
GGCTGTAGTGGGGCCCTGGCACTTAGCCCAGGTTAAACTCCTACAAGTGTTCATACTATTCAATGTATTCAGGGCCTGGATGTCTTGTTTATGTGTATCCACCTAGTTGGAGATTTTAACTAAAGTTCTTCTGACACAAGAGACAATAGCAAAATGGAAAAGAAGCATGCATTAACTTATAAACAAGAGTTAACTAACAGGCTTCACAGATAAAAATTACCTGTTAGAGGAGCTGGTACAAGCTCAAGCGCAGTCAGGCAATCAGGAGGGACAGTGACACTCAGGCAATGTGCACACTTGTGAAACCAGAGGGGACAGTTTCATTCTCTGATTCTTATGACAAGTAGGACCACAGAATCTGTATCTATACAGTCAAATTCTTTCTTCTGCTAGAACAGAATGGTTCCTCCTTGGTGCCTCCAGTGAATGGTTTCTGACTTTTACAAACTCCTAAGCTACCCCAGGTGCTTCCTGTGAGAAGGCTAAGAAGACAGACCGAAAACATGGCAGGGATGGTTCCCTTAGTGTGGATGAACTCTGTATTTATGTGAGAACTTGGGCCTTGATCCAAATATCCATGCAGACCATATGCCAAGGAAGGAGATATCTTCTGAGAAAAACCCAGATAACCATGCAAGCAGACAGAGATATAATCCAGCAGTAGCAATATTTGGTGGATTTCTTCTGTATACATCTGAAGAAGAGACCTCAGCTATAGAGGAATTTAGACTATAAGGATAAATTAGTTTATAAAATAATGAATTCAAATAAACAAAATTGATACAAAAAAAGAAAGAAAACCCCAATATGTATGTATTTGCAGTGTCAAGTTCGTTCAAATTTCCAACTTGGATACCATCCTATGTCCTGTACTCTGGAAATATATTCCCTTAATTTATGTTTTCCCATGAGATGGGGTTTAATAACCAAAATAATAGGAGATCTACAGTTAGTGTTTCACATTAAAGACACTATCCAAAATCTGTGCTGGATGGTTTGTGTAAGGCTTGATAGTGTTACGTGGGGTCTTTCTCCTTGCAAGACAGGAGGTTTCAATTTCTGTCAGCATAGAACACAGGCCCTACTGGAATGAGAAGTAAAGCATGAGTTTCAAGGCACACTGTTAAGAAAATGGAAAATTATTAAATAGACATTTTTCCTTTCTTTGAGAACTACAGATGCACGGAACTATATGACAGCAAAATATTGCTCTATTTCTCACATACAAAATCTACTTTACATTTGCTAAGGTTGGATGAGTAACATTTTCAGCTTAATTAACCAACTAGCCTACATAGTATGTTACCTCCCTCTGAGAGTAACATGCAAAATAGCAGACTGTTGCCTATTACAATTATAGAAAAGAACACAGAATGTGATTTATATAGACATGAATGAGTTATTGTAATTACTAAAAATTAAACATAAAAACTGTGCAAGAAAGTGAAGGAATACCAGCTGCAAACTGAATTCTTTCTAAAACTTAATTTCTCATTGTATTGTTTTTTCCCGTGGCCAAGTTTTGGTAGCAGCAGGGCGGCTGAGGGAGAGGCTTCTTCAAGAGGCTGCTGGAAGTTTCCCCATGTCCAGCAGAGCCAATGCCAGCCAGCTCCAGGCTGGGCCCGCTGCTGAGCAAGGCCAGGCCAATCAGCAGTTGAAGGAACGCCTCTGTGAAACATATTTAAGAAGGAAGGGGAAAAAAAAAAAAGTTGGTGGAGACGAAGATGGCTGCCGGAGAGGAGCAGGGTGAGAGCCTGTGAACAACAACGCAGACACCAAGGTCAGTGGAGAAGGAGGGGGAGGAGATGCTCCTGGCGCCGGAGCTGAGATCCAGCTGCAGCCCATGGGGAAGACCATGGTGAAGCAGCTGTGCCCCTGCAGCCCATGGAGGACCACAGGAGTGCAGAGATCCACCTGTAGCCCGTGGTGGATGCTGGAAGGAGGCTGTGGCCCTTGGGAGGCCCATGTTGGAGCAGGGTTCTGGCAGGCATCTGCAGGCCGTGGGGAGAGGAGCCCACGCTGGAGCAGGATTTCTTGGCAGGACTTGTGGAGTGCGACCCATGTGGCAGCAGTGTCTGAAGAATTGTTGCCCATGGACTCTCACTGGAGCAGTTTGTGAAGGACTGTCTGTTGTGGGAGAGACTCACACTGGAGCAGTGTGTGAGGGGGAATGTCTCCCATGAAGCGAACCCCATGGGATGCAGGGGAAGAACTCCTCTCCCTAAGCAATGGCTGGGAAAAACAGCTGACCATAACCCCTCTCCCTGTCTCCCTGCACTGCTGGGAAAGAGGAGGTTGAACATGAAGTAGGAGGGGGTGGGGGGAAAGGTGTCTTTTATTGTTTCGCACTCTGATCTCATTAGTAATAAATTTAACTGTTATCCCCACATGTTTTGCCTGTGATGGCTACTAGCGAGGAATCTTTTATGGCCCTTATCTCAACTCGCAAAGCCCTTCATTGTATTTTCTCTCCTCTGTTGTTTGGCAGAGGGGAGTGAGAGTGTAGCTGTTAGTGAGCCCCTAGCATCCAGCCTGGGTTAAAGTACTACACTCATCCATCATGAAAAACAGATTATCTTTTTTTAGCGCTTTTTTAAAAATTCAACTTTGCATCTGATCAGAGTAATATGTGGATAATTACATTATTATTTATGATGTTTGTATTCTCTGCTAATGATTAAAAGACTTTCTTTTTTTATTGGGTTGGTTTTTTTTTTTCTTGGCAATATTTCTGCCTAGTGATTGCTGTAACAGAACCAATGGAAAAATAGCAAAAGAGAAGGTTAGCTGGGAACACATATTGTTGTCTTTCAGTGATGTTTTATTACAAAGCTTCTAGTTCGACATAATTTGACCACCATTAACCCTAGACCTGTGCATCGCCAAATCATTTGACAAGACAAATATGAGCTAGTCTCATGGTTATACAGTCCCAGGTCCAGTGTGCACTACAGGATTAGAAAGATGCCTCTGTAAGGCCTCAATCATGCTGCCATGTATAGTAGACTGTGAATGTCCACGCAGTCCTTTTCTGGTCTAGGGACTGTGGAACACCAGCTGGTTTGTGCAGTGAGTTTTGGGCAGCTCTCTCAAGGTAGAAGTCATATGTAGGCTTGGTCAATCTGTTTCCCAAACCAACCACCACACATGAACTAGACACAGTAAATATTTGAAATCAGACAAAGGCAGGCTGCCTTCTGCATTTCGTTACAGAGCAAGGGATATGTAATTTCCATCTCCCATCTGAGCAAGTACATCAGTGGCCTGGATCTACATCTGCTTTGTTTTGCTATTGTCTCTTTTGTCAGCTGTTAGTGGCACAACTGCATCCAGATTCATGGTACAGCTTACTCTCTTTTTCCACGAGGACCACAGACCATGGCAGAAGTGGAGGTGAACTTCATACAGTCTGAGCTGTTCACATGGCTAAGAAATCGTTGCCTAAATGAACAGTGTCATGCTTCAGATGTTTGTGTTCATGAGGAAACTGCTGATTATGCTAGCAGTTTGGGATTGGAGTGCCTGTCAGGCTGGGAAGAAGCTAATGGTCATTGGTAGATGTGTGAATTCTCCCCTAATTTGGTATGGTGAATGGTGAACATGATGGCAAAGAGTTTGAGGAAGAAGATATTTGTAGAATCATAGAATTGTTTGGGTTGGAAGGGACCTTAAACATCATCTATTTCTAAGCCCCACACCATGGGCAAGGCACCTTCCACTAGATCCAGTTGCTCAGAGCCCCATCTAACCTGTCCTTGAACACTTGCAGGGATGGGGCAGCTATGACTTCTCTGGACAATTTTTTCCAGTACTTCACCATCATCACAGTAACGAATTTCTTCCTAATATCTAATGTAAACCTAATATCTAATCATAACGTTAGGGTGGATGGTACCCCAACTCCTGTTACAGCCAGCAGTGTTCCTTTGTATTAGTAGGATTTGTGAGGTTACATTTAGCCAGGTGATAAATATATGAAGTATTATGTTATGCTTTTCTCCACAAGATATCCCTGTTACACAGACACTGTTGATGGAATGCATTTTATTATCATTGTCTCCTATAGCCAAACCCACTTTTTAATAAATAAGAAAGTAAACTGCTCTGCAGGACTGCAAACCACAGCAGGCAACCAGGGCACTGAGCTTAGGAAATGCTGAACTGGTCTTGACTGCAAACATGAAGTCTGATAAGGTCTGTTTGCAGAACACTAGTGTCTGTATAGACAAGATCAAGGCTCATCACAGGTGTGAAAAATAGAGGATTCCTCCTTGTTGTCCGAGTATGTAGAAATTACTTCCTTTTTTCCCAGTGGACCAGTTCATATATCATTGAATTTTTTTTTCAGCTAACTCTATGGTAAAGATAGATTTGTAATTATGCATTCATTCAGCATTTCATGTTAAGACAGATTTTCCATTCTTTTTGTATCCCCTACAGCTAAGCAATAGAAAATGAATGAAGTCATCAAATACGCATGTAATTACTGGAGGACTGGATAGTTAATTTCTTGATAGGTTTGTAGGTCGCCTCATTAAACCACAAACTCTAGGTGACTAGGAATATAATCTTGATTTGCTATCTTAAAAATATTGAGCAAATTCTATTACAGAAAATGGTTTTAAGGAGGGAAGCAGGTAGAAACTGTCCTATCTGATTTCCTTTTTGTATTTTTTAATTTCCAGTTGCTAAAACTACTTGGAATCAAGGAAAGGGAGTAACTTTACTTAAACTGTTCTTCAAAACTGAAATTTGATGATACAGAAAACTCATCTGCAGTTTTCCTAACACTCAGGAAAAAGACATCACCACAGTTCAGGAAGCAAATGTTACAGGGACAACTTGAGAATATTTGGCCAACTGGCTTCAGTAATTTTTCTGTGTTCTTCACGCTGGGACTTTTTCTAAGTCTGCATACAAGGAGGCTAAGTTGTGGGTGTATCATTTAAAGACTTTATCATTAGTATTGCTGAAGAGTTAATTTCAATCCACTGGAATAAGAATGAGGATTTACGAGTAATACAGAATGGAGTCTCTGAAAATTTAAATCTCTTTCCATTTACTTTTGGCATAGGTAAAGCAGTATCCATTTACACAATTGAATTTCTCAGCTAAAAAGAATTCTGCTCATGGGAGCACTGCGCCTTGAGCACGGTGGAAATGTGCACTGCATTGCCACACGTGCTTTCTTAGGGTGGTGTAAAGAAATTGCTTCTGATTAGCAAAAACTTTTGTAGATAAATAGTACTTGACTACAAGAAAATTTACAAAAAGGCAGAAATGCAGATTCAGGGGAAGTAGTGGGTTCAGTTTCTTTTTTTCTATAAAGATGGAAATTAAAAACTAAGATTTAAGAAAATCTTCCCAAAGGAAGAGTCTACCATTTCTCAACCATATCCTCTTGT
Source organism: Serilophus lunatus (assembly GCA_013399895.1). NCBI lineage: Eukaryota > Metazoa > Chordata > Aves > Passeriformes > Eurylaimidae > Serilophus > Serilophus lunatus. Next base: position 5,406 of record VXBA01001364.1, read on the forward strand.
CTGCTCTTTGTTTCCTAATACTTTTCCTCAACCTCTCCTCATTTCTCTTTGTCTTTACCCATATATGGGTGGCCTGTGCCACTGACTGGTGGCTGGATAGAATGTAAAGCTGTGATTTTTTTCATTTGATCCCAAGTTCTAAATGTACATTTTAAATCTTTCAGGCCTTTTATGTCACTCGATGTATATTTTATGACTGCTTTTGAGAGTCTGCATCTCCAAGGGTAACATCCAAGGGCTTCTAATCAAACATTTATGCCAGCAAATGTTCTTTTTGATATAGCACTTTGCTGTAACAAAATTTATATTTTGAAAATAAAATTGATAAGGCCCTTTAAGAAATAAAAGTTTTTCCGTGTTTTTCAGGAGATAAATTCTCATGAGTGGTGAAAATTAACAAATGTGAGATTCTTGTGATTCAGTGGATGGCAGCATTGTACAAAATAGTATAGATAGGATTCTCAGGCTATTTTTACTCTTTTAGATAAATATGTAAATTTTTAATTTTTTCTTGGAACTACATTAATCATGCTTTATCAAACTTGATGTGAAAATCAGAAATAAACTTCTACAACCTGAATCTTTTTTTTTCCCCCAGCCTTCTCAAAATGTCAAATAAAATGCAACACTTGCTTAGAAAAAAGCAAAAAAGCAGAATATCTTGTTCCTCACTTTCAGTCCAGTATGTTTTCAAAACAGATAAAATGATTTTAGGTCTCAGTGTGTGTCCTACTTGTTTTATTGACTTAAATCACTTAATTGTATTCCTGGGAAACAGCTAAGGCAAGATTTAATGTCTAGAAATAAAAAGAGGCTGATGACTTAGCAATTAAAATTATTTCAAATTGTAGTGTTACAATAATCAGAAGACAGACATTTTTAATGTGTAAAACTTCAGATTATTCCATCCATATGGGATGCAGAGATATATTACCAGGTTAAATAAAGCAGAGTAACAAAATAGCACATGTGATACATGGAACAAATACGATCTTATTTGATGGATCCACTATTGTATCTAAGCCTGTTTTTGTGTTTCTAGGCTATTACACTAGCAATCTTTGGAACAATGCACAAGCTAAACATTTTACCATTACATGACTCTAACTGCATTAAGCCTTTTCTAGAGGTCAGTACTGGTATATCAAAAAACTTGATAAAAAGCCACAATGGTGGGGTGTAAGTGCAGAAAGCCATTTTTTTCCATAAGCTTATTATGAGGAGTTAGGGGTCATTTTGCTTAGAGGTCTTTCCTGCCTGGAAGAAGCATTTTTCTTTCCCCCACAAACATTTCGGATATCTTTCCTTCTCTAGCCTTGTAGAGCAGTTAACTCCCTGAGAAGACTACTTTCTCACAGATAATCTTGGAGCCCCTGTGAGGGGTGCCAGGGTAAGCATTAAGAAGGCTCAGAAAGGAGAACATTTTGCATTCTTTTAAGGCCCAGTGCTTGACACTCTAAGGACTGTTAGCTTTGATGTTCTTTAGTTTTTAATATTCTTGCCTTTGGAAATAAATTTTCCTAAATCCTCCCACTGCTTGGCATTTTGGGGGTACCCAAGTTATCTTACTTCACATGTTTTTTTTCCCCCTTTTGTACGCCTGCTTTAGAGGAGAGGTGAATATGTGGAAAACTCTACTTTCATTAAATCTAGCTGTTTCTATTCCAGGAAAAAAAAATAATCTAAAAATATAAGTAAATAAATTCTAAAGATCTAATTGGACCATTAGAACTACTAAATTTACAGTTTTGAGACCATCATATTTCTGCGTTATCCAGTGATTATTTTGCATGTGACCATTCATTGAACCCCACAATAGTTCTACCATAACTGAGGCACCCAAAACAATGATTGCTCTCTCTTGCACACCCTTTGTCAGAACATTTTCATACATGTTGCAGAGATTTTGGTACCTAGACAGGAATTAAATGAGAAGTCTGTGAGTTCAACTTATGGCATTTAACTTTAAGTATTTGCATAAGTCCTTTGGCTATTTTAAACTTCTTCAGGTTTAAGTTTAGTCATTTTCACATGCATTTTGATGAATTAACCTTCGTAATGAAATCTAAGGAAGTATTTCTGCGCCCAAAGCTATATATACACCAAAGTAGCTAGGTGATTCAGTTTTCTAACTAAACATTTGCTTTTTTTAATATATAGATTAGGCATGAGTTTTCAGTCTCTGGAAATCTGGATTTTGAAAATCAAGTCTGCAAGTCAATTTTGCAAGGCATATAGAGTAGTGATTCTGTGCAGCAGTGAAGGGTAGGATTTATTCATTAGTTATATAAAATTAGTCATCTACACAGTCATCAGTGGAAAGAGATTAGGCATTTCTAAAGTTAAATTAATCATTTCCTAAAGTGAGTGTGTAGGAAAGATGATGTGAGTTAGTTTTTACACATTCACGTTTCTGTTCTTTGGCTACAGTGGGATCCTAAATAAGGATTTCTTAGAATTCGTACGTTAAACATACCAGGGATGGTCTGTGGCACTTGAGTTCAGCTGGTATAATGTGGCTGGTATTTTTATTATTGAATATATTTTCACCCTAAAATGCTGCAAAGTGCTAAAATCCCAATGATTGCAAATAATCCCTAAACAGATGAAAGAACTTTATGGAGAGAGCTAGCTGAGATGCACTAAAGGGGTGCCAAGGATCTTTTTACCAATTTAGCAATGTAGAAGATTGAGTTTGAGCTGCTTGTACAAGTTAAAACAGCAATTCGGAAACAGCCAGTGACAAGACAGGACTGAAAAATATACATTGGACCAAAGAGGATTGCTGGAATTACAAGGGAGGTGAAAAAAACCTATGTGGTGGTATGGCAACTGGCAACTGTGGGGACAGGATTCAGTGACCTTTGTGGTCTTTTTCATGTCCATGTGTTATATAAATCCAAATTTTTGTAGGATGGAAGAAGATTCTTCAACAGAAAATTATGCCACAGAGTATGTTTTTCAGTATAAAACCCCTTTTCACTGGGAAAAACTTTCATTCAGTGCACATAGATACTTTCTTACTAGTTTTAGCTGGTATGAGCACAAAGATGTGGATATACAACTCAAAACCATAACATTTTATCAGAAAACTCTTAGGAAAACTGAAGTAGTATATTTCTAGGAAAGCTATTTCCAGACCCTGTAAATCAAGAAAATTCGGGATAAACTAAAAATCAACAAGTTCATTTTTTGGCTTCTAATGTTTCCCTAAACATTAGTTAAACTTGCAGACACTTCAAGATAAAATAATTATATAAATATTTTCTTTTATCACTTATTAAGAAATTGTTTCCTCTATACTTCACCTGAATTATTGTGCAGTAGAAAAACCTTATCCAGAAACACTACCAGTCATACGGCTTTTGCTGCTTGTGAAAGATATGTGTCTGGAATGAAAGGATAAATGTGGCTCCTGGAAAAAAATTAATTTATAGATTTTCCTCTGTAACAGAATTATTTAAGCTTACAAAAGCAAAAGATTTACTGGTGATATGAAAACCAACAGTTAACAGGTAACTAGCAAAGGAAAAGAGTAAAAATGGATAAGACTAGAAATAAGAGCAATAGAAAAGAGAGGAGGAGGCAATGATATGTAAAACGGGTGCTGGTGCCAAGGACATAATCTATTGTGCTCCTACATGCAAGTCTGTTGTGCTCTGCTGCTCAAACTCACTTTCTTTTTAATTCCTAGAGCAACTTTTAAGACAGTCTTTATACAATCATATTTTATTGAGTCAGCTGAATCAGATGTATTTTAGAAGGCCACATGGATTCCTGCCCTATTTCAATTATTTAAGCCACAATACATTATTTAGTATTGTATGCATTTATTGGTTTTAGGAAAATCAATCTATGTATATCCGAGAAATGCCGTTCTGACATGAGTGCTTTTTAAAAATAGCATTAAATGTTACTCTCAAAAAGAACTTTCAGAGCTCATAATACTTTTTGTATATCAATAAACTATAAATGGGTCTTTCCTGTTTTGTATGATAGTTTAATTTTACTACTTAGCTCTCAGACAAATCTACACTATGAAATATAACAGTATCCTCAAACCTCTCAACAGTGTAAATTTAAGCTGTGTTGTTTATCTGTCTTTTTAGTATGTGATGTGGCATACATCCTCCTGAATACAACCCCGAGGTTTCCATTGCTTTTGCTGGGCTTTACGTCCTCTCTGGGCAGTTACCTAAGTCCAGGTGCCTAAATGAAAAGGGAAATTGCCATGGAGGGGGTCTTTGCATGCTCAGGAGGGGACTTCCTCTTCCTCCCATTCTGGTGGGGACCTTTTGATGCTTGTTTTTATTTCACTCACCACAAGTGGCAGTATGAAGATCAAGTGGACCATAAGGCTGGATCTCCAGCCTGTTTGTTTCCAAAACCTCAAAGTCATATTGCATTTTTAACTCTACTAAGATGTTTTTTTCTATGCAAGAACACACATGTTTTTCTTAATTGCTAATATGAAAATCTACAAAGCTGGTGCTGCATGGTCTAAAAAATCCATGATTTTGACTGGCACACAAAGTGAGATTTATTCCCTCCCACCTCTAAGCAATCTGTGGGAATAGTTTTGCTACTGGAATATGTGCACAACCATGGGACATACAGGAATTCACTGTTTTGCTAATTACTATGCTGAGTATTTTAACTGGGACAGGTTCAGACCTTAGGCCAGTAGCTGATATAGCCAGCCATATTAATTTATTCTATTTAAGGCAATAGAGTAGGATTCATGTAGGATTTAAAAAGATCAGTCTGTCTGTTGTCGTTAGCCTACTCTGTTGGCTTTGTCTTGTGCTGTGACTAGCATTATAATTGCTATCTTGACCAAGACTTTTGACATATTTAAAAACCTAATTTGCACAAAGGAGAAATAGTATTTCATTAGCTGAGCATGCTTTGTAAGATGAAATACAAAGGATTGAGACTCCTCAGGACTAAACTGTAGTTTAGTACTTTAGTCAAAGTACTTCCACAATTTTTTTCTATTTATTTTTTTTTTTTTTTAATAGATCAACACCATTCCTTGGAGAAAAGATTGATCAGAGGATAAAACTCACAGAATGCAAAATTATTAACTCAGAAAATCCTATGCAAAAATCACACTTCACACATTTCTTGTTCGGTTCTGGGCCAATGGTAGCTGGGTAACCATGTTTTATTAAAGAAAAACTAACAGTGATTTTTTTTAGTAGATCCTGCTGTCCTTGCCAGATGGCAACAAAATAACAAGCAACATTGCCGATGGAAGTAAGAAAATAGGGACACATGCACCTGCTTTTCTTACTGCTTCAGAGAGAAAATATTATTCGTTTTGCCAACTATGATTGCATTAAGTGACAGTTTTGCCATGAGAAATCAGCATTTGCTTTTTTATGGCTTAAATGAAAATGCAATGCTGCTCTTCTAGCCTGAGATACTGTATGGTTATAGAGCACCAAGACAGGGACATCTTCCTTTTTCTTTGGAAAACAAAAAAGCTTCTCAATTCTGTAGCTAGAGTATTTGCTGGGGAGTCTTACTACAAAGATTTGAGAGTTAAAAAAGCTGTAAGTTGAAGAGGTTCATATTGTTAGAGCACTGGCATCATTCCTACGTTTGACTCTAAAAACAAAAACATGGAAAAGAGCTCTGTGTTTTAACCTCTCCACAGTGCAAAGCAGCAAAGCTACTCATTTAATTCTTCCCACTTCCCTTGCCGTAGCACGGGTTGGCATTTAACCCTGACACCATTCAGCAGTGGTTCCCTAAGCATAGACCACCTTGCTTGCAGAACCTGGCAGAGCTGCATGCTTCTCCTTCCCATATCTTTTTCATCTGTGGCTCTGGTCTGGTGCTGATAGGACTGATGCAGCTCACTTTCTTTGCGTGTGTCCTGCAGGTGCCTCTGCACTGTATTCCACTATGCTCCTTGCTCTGGAGGCAAGATGGTGCAGATGTGTGGGAGCTGTCATGTACCTCTCAGGGCTTGTGTATCTGGTTCTGCACTTGTAACTTGTCATTTGAAGGTGTTTCATCACATACTGCAAGCTTGAGCTCTTGTGTACCTCAAACGTGTAGTATTTCACCATGGCAAGATTGCATGGCAAACTCCGAAACACTGAGTTTCTAACTGGAAAAAGTCAGTGTATAAAAAATATCAGTGTATCAAAACATATCAATCAAGTTCCACTATGATAAGAAGCTCTTGAAAAAAGGGAATAGGACAACTCAGCTTTCAGGAAACTAAGCAATGTCCATAAATGAATTTCAAAGCAAAAAGTTCCATTGCAGGTGCCGTTGCTGTAATAATAAAAGCACATTTCAACTTGAGACTGAAAAGCAACAGCCTGCTTTTAGGCCATTCTGAATGAAAAAAAAGTAATTATTTGTGGACATTTCTCACATAAGACTAAGCTGGGGAGTGTTGATAACCCATCTAAATACAAATATTGTGTGTAGAGTCCACAAGAAGCTGGCTTTAGTCATAGAATGGACTGTGGTGGTGCATCTCCCAAAACTGGGCTATATTATGATCTGAGAAATGATCATTAGGCCTTGGCCTTGATGAAATGTACTTGAATTAAGTCTCTCTTGAGCTTATCAGAAGCACTTTTTTCCCAGACACTAACAGGTGACTAATGAGCACCTGTTTTTTTAAGACTTGGAAACTTGTTTTTCTTGCCTGAATAACAACCCGAGTGGAATAATATTTTTGTTGTTCAACCTTCAAAGTCCTTCCTTCCTTCCTTCCTTCCTTCCTTCCTCAGTAGTATGGTAAATCATTCTATTTGTTATATAAAAAGAATTTATGAGAATGTACTTTTTTCTTTTTTTTTTTGATGTGCACTGCTGAAGGAAATAGACAAAATGATCCAAAAACTGTAAAGTCTCTACAAAATTACCACTCTTTTCATTGTTGTTTGCTCTTAGCACAACAACAAAGAATTGGTATTTGTGTACAAAACAGATAAGTGTCCCAAAGCTATCAGATCTATAAAGTTTAGGAGAGAAATTAATTTTCCTGCTCTGTAGAGCAAGTATAGAACTGTTGTCATTAAAATAACCACTTTAAAGATTTCTAATCTCTCTGCTCAATTAACCATGCATGTGCCTAAGGTCAATTTATCTCAATTGATGTTCCCATCATGCAGTAGAAAGAAGGCTCAGCACTAGACTTTTTAGGTAGTGACTCCAAAGGCAGCTCTAAAAGCTCATATCAATAATGAAAAGGCATCTCACAAGGCCTATGAGGAATAAGTAGGTAATTTTATCTGTACTTCAGGATGCTATAGTTCATATTTTATCAGAGAAGTGTACAGTGATGTCTCAGGAAAAAAACCCAAAATTGTCTTGGCTGAAGTCAGTGATGGTAACTTATTGCAAACAAAGAGCATTATTCCAGGTAATTAAATCCAGTAACATGTTTTCCAGAGTCACTGGGGTAGAATGACTGTAGAGCTCACTTTTTAGTAACTCAACCAGCCAAAGATGTTAAGAAGTTATTTGTTTCAAATTGTGGTTGTAGTGGTTTAACCTGGGCTGGGTGCCAGGGGCTCACTACAGCCACTCTTTCACTCCCCCTCACCCAGCAACAGAGGAGAGAGAATATAACAAGAGGTTTTTTTAGTTGAGATAAGGACTATGACAGATTCTTTGCTAATCACTGTCACAGGCAAAACAAGACTCCATGTGGGAATAATAGTTAAATTTATTACTAACAAGATCAGGGCTTAAGAGTGAGAAACAATAAGAGACACCTTTTCCCCCCACCCCCTCCTTCTTACATCCAACCTGCTCTTCCACTATGGTCCAGGGAAAAGGCGAGTTGGAGGAGGGAGTTGTTATGGTCAGCTGCTGTTTTCAGCCACTGCTTGGGGAGAAGAGTCTTTCTAACCACATTCCATCGGGTCCCATCCCACGAGAGACGGCTCTTCACAAACTGCTCCAGCGTGTGTCTGTCTCACAGGACACAGTTCCTCTCACAAACTGCTCTGGCGAGATCCATCCCATGGGCAGCAGCCCTTCAGACACTGCTGCCACATGGGTGACATTCCACAGGGTGTAGTCCTTCAGGTGCAGGCTGCTCCAGCATGGGCTCCTCTTCCGCAGGGGCTACAGGTCCCTGCCAGGACCCTGCTCCAGCATGAGCCTCCCATGGGCTACAGCCTTCCCCTGACATGTTCCTGCTCCGGCATGGGCTTCTTCACAGGCTACAAGTGGATCTCTGCACTCCTGTGGTCCTCCATGGGCTGCAGGGGAACAGCTGGTTCACCATAGTCTTCCCCATGGGCTGCACGTGGATCTCAGCTCCAGTGCCAGGAGCATCTCCTTCAGCTCTTTTTCCACTGACCTTGGTGTCTGTCACAGGCTCTCACCCTGCTCCTCTCCGGCAGCCATCTTCGTCTAACCTAACTTTTTTTTTTCTTCCTTCTTAAATATGTCATCACAGAGGCGTTCCTTCAACTGCTGCTTGGCCTGGCCTTGGTCAGCAGCGGGCTCAGCCTGGAGCCGGCTGGCATTGGCACTGCTGGACATGGGGAAACTTCCAGCAGCCTCTTGAAGAAGCCTCCCCTACAGCCTGCACGCTGCTACCAAAACCTGGCCACAGAGAAACCAATATAGTGGTAAAGCCCTTACATTTTAAAAATACCAAATTAAGAATAACCTGACAAGACAGGAAACAAGTAAAATAATTTTTGAAAGAATTTGAATAAATAAGTTTTGACTCAAAAGTTCTCCCACATGGGTCTGTGAACCTGGAAGCCATTCATCCCTGGCTGACCTGGAGTTGTCCTCTTTCTGGGCCAGGTGGCTCCTCAAGCTATCTGAGTATCCAGTGACAGAGGAAGAAGGATGGTTTCCAACATATGTTCTTTGAAAAAATATTTCCGCAGAACATTATTCTTTATACAAATTAAAAATTGCCTATCAGAAAATTTTCCATTGTAAAATATCCAGCCAGAGTTTTTTTGTGATGGAAGCTGTTACCTGGAAAAAACCAGAATGGTATCTCTAGCTTATGTTTGACATCTTCACCCAGGTAATAGTATTCTAGAGTTCTGCCTGCTTGAGTGTTCAGAAAAAAACAAATGCAAGACTATTCCCAAATGAGTATTAGTGGCTCAGAACAGGACATAAAATTCAATCTCTCTGGCTATATAACAGACTGTGTAGACACAATTTTAAAATATTGCAAAGGATACTAAATCCGTCCATTTTCAGAAAAGTGGCTGCAGATGTGCCTGTGACTGAATGCCAGTGAGGTTAATCAGCTGAACTGCTGACATCTGCCTATAGGAAAACTACAAGTAGGGCATGGAAAATCAGCTGGAGTATAAAATCTGAAGTGCTTGCAAAGGGTCATAATTCATCATCAAATCAGAAGAAAACAAAGATGTTAATATAGATGTGCACATGCAAAGAAAGAATTAAAAGAAGCAAACATGGCTTGATACATGCTAGAGGCATGAGCAACTCAGTGCAAATGTGCACACTCTCTGTTTGTAGCTTTTCAGCTTGCATCTCCTTTTTCCCCTAATGAAAACTAGAGGAATACATGCTGCTATTGACAGATTCATCCATTTCTTTTCTTCAATTTATCTTTTTTTGTTACTAGATCAGTTCCCCTTTCAGCCTCTTCTATGACGAGTGTCCTAACATAAAGTGGTGAAGCCACTGCCTGCATTCTGTCCAGGGAGGTGTTAGAAAACGTTCACCAAACTGAAAAATTACCTTTTTCTGGTGAATACAGAATCACTGCAAGATCTGTGTGTTTCATGTGTTTCAGTTAAGCCCTCAGACATGGCACAAGTGGTGATACATTTGTGTCTCTATATACATATTAGAATGATTTTTATGCTGAGCTGACATGTTAAAGTTGTAGAAATGCTATATTCTTTATTGATGGTACCCAAACCCAAATGCATCCTGTTAAGTCTTTATGCTTGTTGTAGAGACTTTTATACATATATGTGAGAACAATTCTTCCCCTGTAATCCTACTGCAAGTGCTCACACCCCTGAGGCCTCTATGCTTTGGATGCAGTGAAAGCTGCAGCCTTTGCAAACAACCACATAAAAGTGGGATTCTAGTCTTATCTTTTTTTGCCAATTTTCTATGCAACTGACACAAGGTTGTTGAAGAGAGGATTTGGGGCTGAAAGATTGCAACGTACAACTGTACTTGTGAATAATTAGACCATTCTGGTTTCAAAGACAGGCCCATCGAACAATGACACAGAGTGGCAAGTCCTCATCATGTCTGACATCAGACCTCTTGTAAAGTGCTTGTGTCTTCTAACCCGATCAGGCTTAAGGTTTGGGGTCAGTGTCTCACACTGCACATGAGAGCAATTCTGCTTGAATTCAGGAGTGCATCATCCAAGACCTGGCACATTGGCCATTCTAGTCTCTAAAACATACCTATGTTAAATATCTACTCACTGGAAGAAAGCTGTGACACTTGGTGTACTAAAGTTCATGTGGTTAAATTAAGCACTTTCAGAGGCTAAAAGAAATCAAGGGAAATATTTTTGAACAGACACAGTTTCAGTCTTAGGTCTTTGGAAAAATAACCAGACATCAAGTTGTTTCTGCTGCATTTGTAATCACTTTTTGGGTATAAATCAGATTTTTTTTGGTTCTGTTTTTGATTAGCAAGACAGGTGGATATGAAGTCTCTATGTGCTTCACATGGTTATACTCTCATAAATATCTTCAGATATGTATATCCAATAGCATAACAGAAGTGGTAAAATTATTGGAATTGATAGAGAATTTAATATGCAAAAGTATGTATACAAACACACAAATATACACATATGTATACACACAACAGAGGATAATATGTTTGAACAGGAGAAGGAATTTCAGACTAGATTTTTTTCTCAGAGAGTTTATGTTGTTAACCAGAAATCCTTTGGCAAAAAATTACTTGACCAGAGAGGTTGTGGATGCCCCATTCCTGGAAGTGTTCAAGACGAGGCCAGATGGAGCTTAGCAACTTATTCTAGTGGAAGGTGTCCGAGCCCATGGCTGGGAGGTTGGAACTTGATGATCTTTAAGGTCTCTTCCATTCCAAGCCATCCTATTGTTCTGTGACTATGATTCTATGAACTCTATGTTAATAAATGCCTGAAAAACAAATAATGTATTCTTCTGAGCAGCAAAACACATACATTTATTAAATGATGAGCTTCTTCAGAAAATAATTTGACATGCAAGTTACTGAAAGATGATTTTGTTGCAATAGCTAGAAATCCTCATAATCGGGCAACTAAAATGCACTGATTTACATTTTGAAGGCAAAGAAATATTTTTGTTACTTTTGAATAAGGTTTGAAAATATGATTTTTAGAATAAACTTGCTAAATGAAGCAACCAAATGAGTAATCAAAGAAGTACATATAACTATGAAATACTACTGCAACAAGTAATTCAAAGAGCTGTAATTGTGGAAGGACTTACGTTTATGGTGAAAGTTAACTTTTAATTTTAAACCTCTTATAAGACCAAAGATTACTATGTAAAGATGTGAAAATTAGTGAAATGTACACTGTTTAATCTATTTTAGCAAAGAATGACCCCTACAGGAAATGGCATGATGGACACAGGTATGCTGCTCAAAGCAAGTGCCCAGGGACCATCGCAGCATGTCAATTACTTCAGCATGCACTCTTTCACAGGTGCTGCTTCTTTCCACAGGTTATTGTGTGGTGAGACTAGCAGCTTCTCAAAAAAGAAAATTCTCAGATGTCATAGTCTGACTGCTGCATATTTCAGGAAGCAGAACTGTAGGTGGCTCAGGGCAGTCACCCAAAAATCACCTTCTACTTAGCTGTAACCCCTAGGAGGGCTCCTCAGAGCCTTGCTGTTTTCCCTGCCAGTGCATTCCAATGGTCACCTACACATGCCTGCTTCACCAGAATTCTCATCGCTTAATCATTGATCCCCAGGTCCATTCATTGTCTTTCCATATTTAGAGTGCCCATTGGTATTCTGTCTCTGTGAAAGCATGGTTCTAGGTAAATCAAATTACAACTTGGTTGTCTAACATGTTTGGGAACATGAACCACTCTTGTGTTAAGACTTGAACATGAGACCTGAAGGTCATCTGTCTGTGATGAAGCAGGTAGAATTACAGTAGCCTTAATCTTCACTGCAACTTGTAAAGTCTAGTATAATTTTTAGAGGCTTTCATCATGCATTGATTCAATCAAGCAAATCTGGTGCTTTATAATTGTCCCTCCCCCTACTGTCATGCAAATAAATGCATGGTCCTATTACAGGCTACTCCTGTGTGATTCCAGTGTGCTGCTTTGGACCCATTAAACACAAATTTAGGCCTGGCTCTTTAATGGCAAGTTAAATATTATTGCATACAAGTTTTTTCCCTCGACTCTGAAGCAATAGGAAGCAGCAAAAATTTTTCCTTAAAGTTTTTTCCTTATTTTTGTGTTTAATAATACTTTTTTATTATTGAAATATAATTTAGGGACATCCATTGCTTTATATCTATACTTGGTACAGGACTTTATGACCAAAACCTTACAGAGCTGTCATTGGCTGAAGAATCCTTTAGTCAGAACTCCAAATTCATCTTTGGTATGAAGAGTCTGGCCACACTGCAGATAATTGGACAACTAAAATGAAGCGCATAGCCTCCAGAGTCTGTGATGGAGAGAATATGGGCATCTTCTGCAGTGCTCCTTGCTGTAGATGAAGAGAGGAACTTATGGCCCAAGGCTGCTCTTTAAACTGAGGAGTGGGGGAGAAGGGAAGCAAAGCCACCATTTGGGAATAGGCATGTGACTATGTAGAATTCCACTTTCTGCTATGTTTTTTTTCTTTTACTCTCTGTTTGTTTCCTGTAATTGCATTAGCAGTCTCTGGGGAAAGGACCTCAAAAAAGTCTTCTCTTGTGACACTGATTTTTAAGGGGAAAAATTGTTTTGTTCTTTTTTATTTCTTCTGGGTGTCACTACAGAGTAAAGACTGTTTGGTAACTCCAATGAAATATTCTTGCACTTGGATAAAATCCATCTTTCTGTTCTTTTAAAATGCACGAGAAAATCTTAAATCTAATACAATAAACAAAGCACTGTCTACATGGATAGTCAAAACACAGATAGTCAATACATGCATCACTACTTTTATAATATCCTCGTTCCTATACTGGCTGATGATTTATGCAATATATCACAGTTATTAAAAATGGAAAAGCTTTGATATTGCTTTTATCTGGCAGAAATTATATATCAGCTATTCCAGCTCCTCAGCCATATTACAAAATTGGTCTACCATAAGGTCTAGAATTAAATTAAAATGAGGTACAAAAAGAAGTCTAGGCAATGCTGACAGGTGACCTTCTGAAATACAGCTATACCTAAACTTTCCTGCTTTAAACCTGCAACAAGTGTGCACAGGCAGCATAGTCTTGAGATAAAAACTTGATGACTTAGAAAAAGTGGCTTGATTTTCCACGCAATTTGAGTGTATCAATTCCTTCTCCCACAAGGGACTATATGAAGCTTATTGCTTCCTCTCAGTCTACCAAGGTTGGGTGCCCTGAGGTTTACTTTTGACTAGAGTGTTTCTAATAACTCTAGTGTAAGGACTGGCTGGAAACACCATATTTCTCCTTTACATATATCAGATTGTCATATATTTTATTAAGGAGAGACTCCTGTGATTTCCCCTTGCTTGGTTTTTCTTACTGATTTATTGTCCCCTGCCTTTCAGTGAATGCAAAACTCTCTTACTGCTTCAAGATGCCTTATAGCTCTAAGTATTCCTGTGGAAAGAATGTAATGAAACCTTCTCCAGCAACCCTTGGCATATTTTTTATTACAGTAGTGTGAATTAAGTTCTTTCATAAAAAAGCCCTTATATTGAAAAAAAATCATGAAAATTATTTGTACCTGCTTTGCAGCTTTTTTATGTGGCCAGAGTGGCACAAAGATCCTATCAGGTAACTAAAGTTTAGGTATCTATAAAATATGGGTATCTATATAGGAGTGTAGATACACATGCACAAAATTTTCTGAGGTTTCAAGAGATTTTTGTTAGCCCTGTAACATCTCCCTCCCTTTTCCCATGCTGTTGGCTGTTTACTATCAGCACAGCTGACAGGGCTGGAAGAGTGATGCGACTGATAAATAGTGATTCTGCTTCTCTGGTGGGGACCCAACTGCCTGGGGACAGAAGAGCCCTACAGCAGCCTGTGTGCTGAGCAGGGAGCAGCTGGTTGGAGATGTTGAATACGGGGGAACATCTGAAACCAGAAGTTGAGCTCTAATCACAGTTTCAGGACGATGTTTCTCTTCCTGTAGTTTATAGCCTGGAAAAACTTTCATGTGGATGTACTGATCTTAAACATCTTCACAGCCTGGTGTCTGTTTAATGTCTCATTTTTTTCATTTGCTATTGAAATCTATTTTATGTACTGGACTACTTTTTTTCATGTGGCCCATCTTAGCTTGAAGGAAGGATTTAAAGACTGTTGGCACAAAAAAAGAACAAATAACAAAGAAAGAATGGTTAAAGGCTTTTAGCTGCTAAATATTTTGATAAAAAATACTATTTCACTTAAAAAAATCCATTACATTTTTGTAATAGATAACTGAACAAAAAAACCAGGTCATGTGCCAATAAAGATATTCCTGCTGAGTTTTACTCTTTTATGATCCAAACCTAAATGTATCTATATGTAAAGCACGTATGAAAACTGTTGTTTTAATGAGGAAGGTAATTTGTTTGGGAAGACACATGGAAAGGTTATTTCTCACAGACTGGATCCATCAGGCTGACCCATTGACATTCCCTAAAAGTATGGTAAAGATGTTAAAGATGCATGCCCTATTAAATTAATGAGAATAACCAGTCTGATCCAAATACACATATAAAACATATTAGTATTCTATTAGATTTGCTAAGAAGATCAGAAACAAGGTTTGCCTGTTGGACTGAAGCATCTTTTGTGTGCAACTATAATTTGAAATACAAACAAACATTATTAAAGCTGAAGTTCTCAGCAATTTTGAAAATGGGGACCTTATTTTTATAAAGATACCTTATCCCCACTCTCATGTTCACTGAGTGTTCATCTTCATGTTCATTCCACTATAAAAAGGATGAGGTGCTTATAATGATTAATATGAGGATCAACAAAGTCCTCTGTTCCCTTAGGACTGATCTGAACAGTCTCCCTGTTTTTACATGAATATTTGCACTGGTTGGAAAGCAATTTTCAGACAGACTGGAAAACTATGAAAGTCAATGGTCTTTCTTCCATAAATGTCAGAAATTCCCTCCTCTGTTACTGATAATAACAGTACCTGCATATGTCTACATGAATGTAGAGGACTCTCCTTCAAAGCAGTTTTCAGAGCATGCAGATGCTGCTGCAATGAGCCCTTGCTGAGGCTAGGTTGTTCTTGTACGGGAAAGGACTGCACAAATCCATAATTGCAAAGACTCTGCAGGAGTCTGCGGACAGCTGAGCTGTGTTTCCTACTGCTGAAATTGTCCTGAGCCATGTACTTGACCACTGTGCCTCCTCCTTCCTCAGCTTCTCCACTGCCTTGTTTGTGGTCCTTCTGGTATGGAGCTCCAAACCTTTCACCTGGACATGCTCCCGTTGCCCCCAAAGATCCCACCAGGTGGCTGTGTGCTCTCTGTTTTGGGTGGCCCTAACCTCATGTCCCGGTCCTGCTCCTACGGTACAGAAGAAAGGATGGTTATCAAATACATTTCATCCAATACCTGCCTGGTGTCTAAGCAAAGCTACTGAAACCATGTGCAAGCTAAAACTTAGAAGAAAGGAAAAGGTCTCCTAGCAAGTAGAACTTTTCTGTTACTAGCTCAAATCACTCTAAGGCAGAGATGGTCCAGTTATGGCAGAGAGTTCCCATATCCAGAAGCTGAGTGTTATTTGCCATCCTTTAAGGATCTTAATGTAAACCTTCACATCTGCCCTCTCTTGGGTCTGTCTTGCAGAGCAAGCACTACTGACTACTTTGCACTGACATGGGATCATCTCAGATACCAATCTTTTAGCCATTACGAACTACCTCACTGTGGAATGTTTGCACATGAACACTGCAGTGTGAATTACCATTGCCTCTGTAACTGTGCACTAAGGAGAAACTACTGGTTGTCTATCCTGACGTGGTGCCAGCTGGAGAACAGTGCTCATTTCAGCAAAAGTATGTCAGATGATCCTGCTGAAAACCTGGTGTTGTGACTATTATATATGTGGCCAGAATAAGCTGAATGTGTAACTGTGGTTTTAGAAAGATGTGAAGATACATGCTAATAGTTTAAAGGTTGGGTTAGATGACCCTTGAGGATTCTTCCAACCCAGTATTCTATGGTATTCCATAATAATAGTAAATTTATGTCTGTTCATGTCCACATATTAACTATAAGGAAATTAATAAATTTTCTGTTTTGCATGTGAAGGGACCTCTGTGTTAGGGATGATTTATGTTTTTCTCTTGAATGCTCCTGAGTCTCTGTGGTGCTTTGAACCACTTTTTATCGTCTATGGAGCATGCACAATAAAGATGATGGAAGATTGAACAAAATTGTCAGCAAGAGAACAGTTTATTACATGAGGTTTAAAATAGGGAAGGAGGGACCCAAAATTTACACAGAGGAACACTCGACATGCAGAAAACACAAAAAGGAAAAAAGGGACAACAAAAAAAAGGGAACTTCTCTCCCAGCTAGATGACTAGCTGAGAAAACAGGGGGAGGGGTAGGGAAGCTGTCTCCCTCCCTCTCTGGGGGTGTTACTCCCGGCCCTCGAGGTTTTCTGCAAAACACAAGAAGTGAAAAGCAACCCCCTCCCACGACACCTTCTGGAAGTGGCTACTTGCTTTCAAGCTGGAAATCGCCTTGGTGCTGAAAGGAATGGGTGGAGTCACATTGGGGGGTCTGAGACCTGGGAGGAGAGGAGCTGTGTGCTTCACCCTAGGACCAGAAGCCGAAGAGAAGGGAGGGCTTCTGTTCTCAGCTTTTTAAGCCCTCTAGTTCTCGCACGAATCTCGCTGTCTTCTTCCTGGCCAAGCTGTCTCCCCATTGGCCAGCGGTGCCAAGCCCTGCCTCTTTTCCAGCGTTTTCACTCCAGGCACAATGGTGGTTCCCGCCAAAGACCACGTGCCCAGGGCCTGAGGCGCCATCTTTGTTTTCATGGCCGCTGGCACTTCAGGGACGCCTCGGAGTGACTGCCGCCCCTCTGCGCAGCCATCGCTGGTACGGTGGCAGCGCTGGACCCTTTGCCGCTGTCCACAAGCAGCCGCCGCAATCATGTTCCCAACTGTGGCTGCGCTGGGGGTCTGGCGCCGGCCCCCGCAGTGTGTCTCTGCCTGTAAGCCGGGAGCTGCTGGGCCCGCACCCATTGCGCCGCCCCGCCACTGGCCGCGGGCATGCCGGGGCTNGACCACGTGCCCAGGGCCTGAGGCGCCATCTTTGTTTTCATGGCCGCTGGCACTTCAGGGACGCCTCGGAGTGACTGCCGCCCCTCTGCGCANAGGCATTGCAGCGCACGGCCGCCTCCCCAGCGCATGGGAGCTGCCGCCGCCCCGACCGGAGAGAGCAGAACACCCTCAGCCAGTTCCCTCTTCGCTCTGTGGCTCCGCCCAGAGCCGGCACTCAGCGCGGTTCTGTACGAGGTAAGTACAGGGCCAGCCCCAGCCTCGCCACGGCTTTGTTCCTGTGCCCTCCTGCCGCTGCCAGCCCGAGGGAGACCAGGCAGGAGTGAGGGCCATCCCANTGGCCTTTCTCCTGGGCTGAGGGACTACCACGCACTACGCGCGGCATGAGACGGCCCTGGGGCCGCGCACTGGTGGCTGCAAATAGGCATTGCAGCGCACTGCCGCCTCCCCATCGCATGGGAGCTGCCGCCGCCCCGACCGGAGAGAGCAGAACACCCTCAGCCAGTTCCCTCTTCGCTCTGTGGCTCCGCCCAGAGCCGGCACTCAGCGCGGTTCTGTACGAGGTAAGTACAGGGCCAGCCCCAGCCTCGCCACGGCTTTGTTCCTGTGCCCTCCTGCCGCTGCCAGCCCGAGGGAGACCAGGCAGGAGTGAGGGCCANTACGTACAGGCCCATCCCCAGCCTCGCCACGGCTTTGTTCCTGTGCCCTCCTGCCGCTGCCAGCCCGAGGGAGACCAGGCAGGAGTGAGGGCCATCCCAGTCCCCGTCCGGCCTGGGGAAAGCCCCAAGGGACATCCGGGGTGACCCCTGCCTTTTCTGGGAGAGGGCTGCCTTTATCTCAGTCCTCCACTTTTTAAGGGAAACAGGATTTTACCCAGACAAGGCAAATGAGCACTCCCCACACGCCCTCCCCTCCCCCAAAGCCCAAGGACCCCCGCAAGCTCACCCCTGAGACCCGAAGCCTCTCAAACAACCCCAAGAGATCCCAGCCTCCTCAAACCTCCACAGACTCCTTAACAGCTGTCAGCTGTACCTGAGCATGGCCATTAACACATTGTATTATACACTGGTGCATCTTTTCTTTGCATTAGCAAGTATTTACAATTGAAATAACATAAGCATTCAGAAATTGTGTTGATGCTATGTGGTAAAGTTTCACTTAGTAATTTTTCATTTCAAAATATGCATTTGCTCTTGATTTTGTTCAATGAGTGTAATGTAACCTAAATGGAAAGCCCCTACAAATCCAATTTAATTTTATGACTTCCTTAATACAATGCTAAGATTAGTGTTAAAAAGATCTTACAGAACATATGGAGTATGGTTGTGGATTAGAGTACTATTTAAACAAATAACTGCTTATGGCCCAGGTTTACCCTTGTAATCTGTCATTTCTGTTTCAAATAGGCTGGCTATCACAAATGAACTGGAAGTAAGTGAAGCCGTAATATATAACAACACCATCTATGTTGTTATTTAATCAGTGCACATGCCATGATAGATATAGTGATGCCACATCACTACTTTATACTTTTTCTTCTCAAGCATCGTGAAGAGAGAAACAATTTTTCAGACTTTGTCCTTAATCTTCATCATTGCTTAAGAAAGAGAAACAACACTGTGCCTCAGTGGACTAATGGATGTTTGAGGCTTTAGCCTTGGGCTCAGTGCTTCTCAGAACACAATCTTAAAAATGGCCATATTTCTAAAAGAACATGGACTTCCATGGACAAGTCTTCCCTCTTGTGTTCTGCAACTACATGTTCTTTCTCTAGTGTCTGTGAACTTTCTGTATGATAAGGAATTGAGAGTCTGTCTCAGAGATGATGAGAATCTCCCTGGCTAGTTTTTATGCTGCAAAACTTAGTATTTTTTTTAATAAAACAAGTTATACCATATGAGGAGAAAAGGATTTCTGCAATTAAGTATTTTGAATTAGTCTCTTAAATTCAAAGATTCTGTATTATTCCTAGGCTAACTTCAAGCTTCATAGAAACATGGAACAGTCCAGGTTAGAAGGGAAGTTTAGGATCATCTGGTCCAGCCTTTTGTTGGAAAGAGGGCTCAATGAGATTATCTAGCACCCTGTTTAGAATTGCATCCAAATAAGATTTCCATCCAGTTCAGTTTTCAAACCCATAGAAGAAACTTAGTTCTCGCTGTTATTTTTGAATAGCAAATGACTCTTACCTGACAAACAGCCTGACAGTATGCCCAGGCCTTAAGTCCAAACTGATCGCACTACCTCTTCCATGTGATAATTATCTGGGAGAAATCTGTAGGATGCCCTGCCCTACGTGCATCCCTATACCCCCAGTGAGGGATTAACATGTTGCACTCTGCAGGAGTGAGGGTAATTATGCTAAATCTGGTCCTGCAGAAGGACAGGCTTGGGGACAGCAGGACCAGCTGAAGCACTACAGTCACAAGGACCCGTAAGAGGCGGGATCCGCTGTTTGCCTCAGCTCCTGTGCCTGATGCAGTCTGGTCTTGCTTGTTTCCTTCAGGCTATGCTTAGAGAAGGGAGGAGAGGAGCAGGAACTGCAGGGAGAGTGGCACTACTCCTCCTCCTGAATCTGTATCTGAACTTGGAGGTTAACATCACTTGTTCCTTTAGCTTAAGAAAGGGTGTGGCTCTGTTCCCACTCTCATCTCTGACACAACCTTCTATTGATTTAAATGGAGTTGG
This sequence comes from Serilophus lunatus, assembly GCA_013399895.1. Taxonomy (NCBI): domain Eukaryota; kingdom Metazoa; phylum Chordata; class Aves; order Passeriformes; family Eurylaimidae; genus Serilophus; species Serilophus lunatus. Next base: position 25,522 of record VXBA01001364.1, read on the forward strand.
GATGTTTATCAAATAGTTTTAACTTCTTAGGGAGGTGATGTCACTGTCATAATCTCTCAAAGTGTTTAGGAGGTATCTGGGTGTAGCACTTGGGATTGGTTTAGGGGTGATTATTGTGGTGCTGGATTGACGGTGAGACTAGATGATCTTGAAAGTGTCTTCCAACCTTGATGACTCTGTGATTCTATGATTCCTTTAATAAAATTTTGCCATTAATGATCCTAATTAGTCATGTTTTCATTGAGGAATGTATATCCCATCTGACAATCTTAAGAATGTCATTGCACATGAACGTCATCATGATTTCAGAACGGCTCCAACTATAGAAATGATTCAGGCTTACTCTTAAAAATTCCCTGTGGACAGCAAACCAACATTTTATCACTTTGGTAGTTATCTCCCTGTGCACTCAAATAAGAAATCTATCTTGCCAATTAGTCAGTTTAATAATGTTTGTCAAGATTTACTTACGAGCAGCTGTGCAATAAAACCTGTTAATTATGTTTTATAAAGTTTCAGTGTGAGAATTAGATGAAAATTCGTTTTTTATAATTCAGACTTGGGAAAGGGAGCAGGAGGATCACTGCCTGACCTGTGTACATTGCAGATAAAGCTGTGGCACCAAGCAAATACCCAGAAAGATTCTGGGTAACAAAAGACAGGACAGGCTTAGCTCAGGGTATGGACAGGAAGTGGGGAACTCCTTCCTAAGAAAAGAGAAAAAATGTTGGGAATCCAGACCTGTCTGGCTCTGAGCCTTACTCGTGGATGTGTGCATCAAAGATGCTACACACTTAACAACACCTGCACAGTTACAGGTGATGGGACTTTTAATGAGTGCACCAATGGCAATTTGACAACATATAGTATGGTGTTTAATTAACCTTAATAGTTTATTTCATTTGGTGTGAAATGTTATATCAGATTTCTTCTGTAGCTTTTTTCTTTTTTTTTTTTTTTTTT
>VXBA01001364.1:32391-48288 GCA_013399895.1 Serilophus lunatus
TGGCTTCGGCTGGCGGGGCTCTGGAGGTGGAGCCGGGGCAGAGCCGGGGCAGAGCTGGTGTGGGGCAGGTGCAGGGAGGACCAATGGGAGTCCAGTGAGGCACAGGTACATCTCTCCTTGGGCGGACTGGAGGGAAGTGCACAGGTGCTAAAGACAGTGAATTCTCGGTAGACATGAGAACTCCATATAACCAGAGCAGTTCTCAGCCTCTGTCTCTTTTGNGGGCAGCATGGTGGCAGTACGCGGCAGTGCTGTGTTTCTTTGGTGTGTGGCTTCGGCTGGCGGGGCTCTGGAGGTGGAGCCGGGGCAGAGCCGGGGCAGAGCTGGTGTGGGGCAGGTGCAGGGAGGACCAATGGGAGTCCAGTGAGGCACAGGTACATCTCTCCTTGGGCGGACTGGAGGGAAGTGCACAGGTGCTAAAGACAGTGAATTCTCGGTAGACATGAGAACTCCATATAACCAGAGCAGTTCTCAGCCTCTGTCTCTTTTGCATCCAGAGTTCACAGGAGAAGGTGCTTGCTCACTGCCCAAGGTCCCAGCATCTGCCATCTTGAATCCACCATGTGTTTTCGCCGAGTCCTCCAGCCACAGCTGTTGCTTCTGCCTTGGACCTGCTGTTTTCCTACTGCAAGTTTGGTTGTTCGTTTGGTGAGCTCCTGGACCCCCTTCTATCTCCAGTGGCCGTCTCTCCCCTCCCATGGTGTTTTCCAGAGACCAGCCGGTGGTGGACAGCAGGTGCAAAACTCCATTCATCATCATTGCAAACTTCTGCGGCTGCTAGAGCCTCCTGCTGTTTACTTCAACCAACTGCACTTTAGGACACTTAAACAGAAAACAAGTTTTTTTTTTTCTCCTTTGTTTTGCCTGGTGTGGGTGGGATTTGTGTGTGTGGTTTTGGGTTTTGGTTTGGGAACTGATTGTTGGTTTTTCCTCTGTGGTTTTTCTTTTTTTTTTTTTCCCTTGGTATTTTAATTTTTTATTCATTTTTTTTTCTGCCTCATATCATATACATATATATTATATTTTGGTGATAAAAATTCTTATTTCTTTAATATATCTTTATTTCCAATTTATAAAACCATATTTTGTCCTCAAACCAGGACAAAATGGCAGGGTAACTTCCACTGGATGCCTTTTCATAACCAGGAAGGTTGTAGAGGAGCAAGCTTTGAGGCTCAGAAGCTCATAATCCTGTAGCCAAATCTTCATTAAATAGTAATGCTTCTGTTCTTCAGAGCAGACCTGGCCTTGCTGCTGAGTCTCCTTGTCCATTTTCTGGGAATTGGTAGCCCACTCTGTGCTCTTTTAGTATTGGGATGCAATTCTTCAGTGCTCCATCCTGGTATCCCCTGAAAAAGACTTGAAGGGGAACCTGTTCCTTTTTTCCTGTCTACATGGTTGTGCTTAGTTCAATTTTTCTGTCTCAGAAAGCAATGTTTGGGGGTATATCCTGCCACATGAAGAAGCACAGGTTGGGAAGCTCTAAACTGGCACAGGAGAATAAGGACAAGAGTTTTTCATGGATACTCTCACAGATGTTCATAATCACAGGGTTATTCAGAGTCCTTTCTCCACAGCTGGATCAGTTGCCTGGTGCCACATGAGATCCCCTTTTATCCAGTGGTGTTGTCAAGGTGCTAGCAGTTAGCTGTGCCTGACTGCCCTGCCAGTCCTGGCAAGGGGTTCCAGTTTGTGAGGATGCATCTGGACCAGTGACAGGTCCTTCCATTCCACCCTCCTTTTTCCACTTTTAAGCATTATTTTCTGCAGTACAGAAAGTGCTGTCAGTCTTTTTATAAATTTCTTTTCTTTTTCCTTCTGCTCTATAAGAACAGAAAAATAAATGACCACAAGGCACCAACCTGTTTTGATTCAGTAGCAGTCAAAATATTTCCTACTGATGCTGCTTGTATTTGTCAGGGTATGTGCTAAAGGGTCACTCCTTACACAGACGGGCACGGTGGCAGGGCAGCAGGGGAGTCACAGTGTCCCAGTCAGAGACATGAGCCCCTGCCCAAGGCCCCTGGGGCTGAACTGGAAGCGCCTCACCCACTCAAACTGGGTGAGAATCAGTGCTGTGAGACCCAGGGGTGTGGTTGTCTGGGGCACTGCACAGGCTTGAGAGGAGTTCTTGACCTGGGGGATGGGACTCATTATGGGGCATTCGGAGGAGCACTTTAGGGGTGTGCAAGACTTATTATGAGATGGTTTAAGAGAGAAAGCAAAGGTAGGGGAAGGTAGTAGGTTGGGGAAGAACAAGCAAGACAAAATAGAGTCATAAGGGAGTAAAAGTGGCCAGCTACTGTGTGAACACTTTGCTGGTTGGTACATTTATCTGGCCACACTCTTTGTCTAGTCAGCATGGTCTGTCCTGCCATTCCACTAAACTCCATTTCTCACTCCTTTTCTGGGTGTGAGCTCTCTGTTTTCTGTGAGTGTATGTGTTTGAGGTCAGAGTGCAGCACACTGGAGTCAGACCATAGGCCAGAGGCATTAATGAATCTGTGATGCAGCAGCTAGGGGGACTGGAGCATATACAGGTGGGTCAACATATGGTTGACAGAAAATATCAAGATGGTGAGCTATGTGGTGCATTCCTTTCTGTCCATAACAAGACTTGGAGTGTTACAGAGTGATGAGCAAATGAATCAGGAGGAAATGCAGTGACTGCATTTGTTTCCTCTGCCTTGAGGATGGAAAAGTTTCAGAGGTTCACTCAGAGCAGGAAAAAGGGATTAGAGTCACTGGCAGGGAAGCTAGACTTCTGCGGGTCAGAGAGGGGCAAGAACGACACAAAATGGCTCAAAATGGCTCCTTTATTGCTGTTAGCATCTGGTATTATATTATTACAGAAGTCAGCGTGTTCCTTTCTCGCAGCATAGAAAGTTGTTTTCCACTACTATGATTGGAGGATTATAAAAAGTAACCAGAAGGGTTACTTATCACTAGTTACAATATTTTTGCTACAAAGTTTACTTTATACATTTTCAACAACAGGCAGTCTGCTAGCAGCAGTAATTCTTTCAAATATGGTTCACTGCTACACAGTGTTATCCAAAGTTGTCCAAACTTTTAGTTATCCAAAGGTGTGCTGAGATTCAGAGTGACCCACTATTTTAAGGGTATACTCGAATATTATCAAGATCAATTTCATCGACCAATGCCAGGCTGCTGACAGACTTGCCATCTTCCCCAAGGGGCTTTGTAAACAAAGCTTTCTCACTGATGACATTTTCTCTGTTGTCCTTTTCCAGTTTAACTCACTGACTTGTAATTAAAAAAAAAAATTAAAATATGGACAGTAGAACAGTAGACACCATCAAGGCAATTCCTGGGTAGGGCAGGTGGTGTTTGTGTCCCTGCACTTTTTGGGTGTGCTGCCAAGAAAGCTATGATTCGTGTCTCCCTTCAAGGATGGAAGCCTGCCATTGCACATACTGAATCAATGTTCTGCTTGGATGCCCAGACAACTTCTCTTGGGGTCCTCCCTGAACCCCTGCTGACTGGAAGTTGGTGATTTGAACCTGCACACTGCCTTCCTGCAGATGCTGTCAGATCTATCAAATCTTCCATTCTCTGAGTCCCCATCAAATACTCAGCTGCCTTCTCACCAGGTCTTCAGCTTCCAGGTTCCAGCTGGTGGCACAACTGCACAGAATTCATAATAGAAACATAGAACCGTTGCATTCTTATGTGAACAGTTCAACACCTAATTCTGATTTCCTTAAATGCTTTTGATCTACTTACAGAATACTTTTTATTGTTTTGATCTTTAATTAGTTCACAATGAGCTCATGGTTAGGTTAATTTTCCTCTAACTTATTTAGATTAAACTGTAAATATAAAGTGAAAAACTGAGAGAAAAAACCCACAGAATATGTGCAAAAGAATACAAAGAAATCCTCACTATAAGAACTCAATTGGATCTATTCTCTAGGAAAATTAAAAAAAAAAAAAAAAGAAAAACAAACAACAAACCCCCTCAAAACCCCCAAGTTAAAGTATATGTCAGCGATACATTCACATAAAATGCAATTAACCATTTTTTATAATTTAGAGTATGAGAGTTTGTACCTCCTTCTCATGAACACAAATCATTATTTCAGTACATTCACCTTTGGGATTATTATTTTCTCTCTTAAATGATTTCATCTGCAAATATAATTCCAGTTCCCATCTGGCATTTCTTATATAATGCCATGCCTTGCTTTAGTGCACTCATTAAGGTAATTATAATGCAAAGTAATTTCTGAAAATAAGTCTGCATGAAAAAACTATGTTCCTAAAACTTTATTACTCTTTGTATCTATGGCACTAAAGCTGTCAGGACTAACAGTTCTGCACTGCTTGGCATTTTTTTGTTTGTTAAAATGCTTTTGCCACTTGTTATTTCAGACTTGTTGCTCTGATTGTCTAGGAAGGAAAAATAACAAGGTCTGCTAAATGGATTGAAAGTCACTGGAAGTGCCCTACAATCTTTTCAAAAGCAAAAAAAGCTTTTCAAATAAAGTAAGTGCTTTTAAATTCAGCTGTGAGATCTCCTAGTTTGAGAGCCCATGACAGATAAGATGTCAGTAGTGCTGAATTTCCTTGGTGGTTTTACCCAGTCCTGTTCCTGCAGTTTCTCCCTCCACCTCATCCCATTTTCCAGGTGGTAGTTTAGTGTCTTGAGTTAAATGATCTCCTCCCATTAGTAAATTGCTCATGTTAATCTTCTCAGATGAAGTCTCCAGTAAAGGAATTGTATGGTACCTGCTGGATAGACAGCAAAGAAAAATCCAGTGGAAAAAATCCCTCTTGGCAAAAAGACCAGGCTTTGGTCTACATTTTTCTGATCTGCCTTCCCAAGTATGCCTTCACATTTTTCATTATTCAGTATTGCCATACTTACAGATGTTCTTTTCACTCTTTCAGCTGACTATTTTTCTTTCCTTTTGTCTTATTTTGTTGTCTGTTTTCTTTTCTCCCATTCTAAATCCCCATACCTCTTTTGTTTTTTCCATTGCAGTATCTCATTATTTACACTGCTTTGAGCTTCCTTACATGCTCCTTGTATTTTGTTTATCCCTCTTCACTGTAATCATCACTATTTCTTCGATCTTTCCCCTCATGTGCCAGATCCCTTAATTTTGGAATACTCCTATTTTTTTTTCTAATTCTCATCAAATGAAATGAATTTCTGCTCAGACCTTTCCCTTACTTAGGGAATTTCATGGCTTTCCTTGCTTTAACCTGGATGGCAATCTTACTTCATGTATGTTATCCATCACTGCCACATAACTGGGTAGGTCTTTTGAGAGAAGTTAAACTAGAAAACAAAAAGATTTTTGTGTTATGGATAAACTTTCCCTGCAAAATCTGTGACATGTGAATAAAACCTGAGTGATATTATGCTAATGCTCTAAAGTCTTGTTCAGAGTAAAGTCAAGTCATTTTTGCTCAATGAATTCCTCAACCGCAGCTTTGTGGTGGACTTCTGAGACCCATACCTCATGAAAAAGTACATTAATGAGAAATCTTACCTCCTAGCAATATTATTTTTCCTTTGTAACTCAGAATGGGTAAAGCCACTAATGTCACAAAAAACTGAAACAGCAATTCTTCCACTGAGTTTGCAGGAATATCTCATTTCTAATAATTCAGCCCTCTGCCAAGTAAGTGACTGAGCCAAAGGCAATTACTGTTAGCCCCTGTAAGATTCGGTCAGAAGATGGATATTGTCTCAACGTTGTCATCAGGGACTTGGACATTTTCGGATATCCCAAAACCTGAGTTAAGGCCTTGACCGAAGTTTGCAAAGCCATCCTGCCTGAGACAGAGCAGCTGCCAGGTGCTGCTCCCTGAACTGAGACTGCAATGTGGTTTCTATAGAAGCCAGGGTGTGGATACCCTGGAACAATGGACGGTGCAGCTGAAAGTGTACTGTACCCCTTTCTCTGATAAGGAGGAACGGAACGATACATCTCGAGTCGTACCCCACAAACGGAACGATACATCTTGGACTTATTCTCTGGAGCCGAGGAACCATGACGGATGCAAAAGCTATCCCTTGGCAAAAGGCCACTTGACTAACTGACACTCCTCTTTGGACATATAAAAGAAGGCCTCTCACCAACCGATGAGAGGAATTCCCCCCCACCGAAGGAGATGAGTCTGTAGGGACGCCTTGAGGACTCGTCGTGTGGTGGTAGCTATATACCCTTCTCTCTCTCTTGCTTTGCTTTTCCCTACCTCATTTTTCATCTATTGCACTGCCACTTTTTGGGCACATAATAAAGTTTTGCTGTTTGATCAAAGCTAAAGTGTTTTTGCACTCTGAGATCACGGTAATGAACCATCACGCGTCCTACCAAATTCGAGTGGACCGTGACAGCCCCCAATAACAGTATAATAATAATGGACGCATTCTTGAATGCATATAGAAGAATTTAATCTTTTATAATGGGATCTGAGCACCAGAATCCATGAAGCTGAGAATATACAAGACAGTCATTGCTCTGGATATCAGGTTGGACAAAGAGGTGTTATCAACAAATTCAGCACTGATGAAAGCTTTTGCATGTAAGTTATTTAGTTCTGAGACAATGCTATCTCACTCATTTGGATGAGTAATTGTAAGTAGTTTCTCTGTGAAATGCTGTTATGGTTGATGTATTTTACAGCCAGAAAAGTGTATTATATTTTATTATTTCTTCTTTGTGTGGTACTTTCTCAAATAACTTTTCTTATTTCCCTGTTGCTCTCATTAACATTTTTATCTATTGTGTTTAATTTAATGCTGTAATCTCTGAAGTCCTATTAAAACCAATCAACACCACAAGTATTTATTGACATTAAAAAATAGTTTCTGGTTAAATTATGCTCCTCATATTACTAGAACAAGTGTGGTGACATTTATTTAGTTAACTGTTGCCTCAGATTATGTGATCAAACGACCCTGAGACAATATTTAGCAGTTTTTAATGATCCACTGTTTTATGAATGGAGAAAGAAAGCAGACAAACAAATAAACACATGATGAAAGATGCCAATCTCATCAAAAGGTTTCTCTTTCAGTTAATTCTTATCGTCAGAATTTTTCAGAGCGACTAGCTGTAATATTATGTTTAAAAAAACTCTGTTCTTTTGCATAATTTCAATTACTTCTTAATAAATTAATGTATTTGAAGAAAGGCAAATTTGTTTCAATAGGTTGAAGATCAGGTCCATTCAGCATGTAGAGAAGTGAAATTTTTTTGACATTTCCCAGTTCAGCAGAGATACCCCACGAGGCTGCATCTACATTCTTATTTAAGAGTGTCCACTGAAGCCCCTTGAAGGTGAATTCCTCAACTACCCAGACTGTGAATGACTTCCTATGTGTGGCCTAGGAGAGCTGGAATCCCTGAGAAAGCTGCCCAGAGAGTCACTGCTCCTCATTGTGCATCCTTGAATTATGTAAACCAAAACATCAGGCATGGCAAATCCTCATCATGCAGGCTGGTGCATGGGCTGACACATTTCTTCACCAGCTACACCCTGGTAAATGTCCAGCCTTCTTACTTCATTAAAGGACCATGGTGCTTTGCCAGTGAGTTGTAAGCCAGAAGGATTGCTCTCCAGAATCTAAGAGAAATCCTACTGAAAGATTTTAGTAAGGGAGGACCACATGCACAGCTATAGCTTCAGTCAGAAAACGCCTTTCTCTTAAGTGACTAGTGGACAGTCACATGGATAATAAGGCAGCATCACTACAACACTCATGCTTTTCAAGATCTTTGATTTGTAGAGACAATTTACCCTGCCAAGGGCTTCTGCTCTGACATTGCTAGCCAAATGACAAGATCAATGTTGTCAGAAGGCCAAATTTTATACAGCAACCTCCCACACTGCAAAAAATATTAAAGAGACCATTCTGGGCTAGACTTATGATCTCATCTTTGGATGTCTCGTGAAGAACAGATTGTACAGCAAGGCAATGGTATGTAATATTTTCTCTCTCTACGTCCCCAACCTCCATTTTGCAGGCTATATGTATGTTAGATATATATGTATATATATTTAGCAATATTTAATGTTTTTCTCTTTGACCAACTTGTTGACACCTGTCTTGAATCCAGCCTACTAGAAGAGGCTTACATGGTATCGATTGGTGACAGTCCATCTAGAGGACCAGTGAGATTTATATGATGCTGTTTGGCCCCATCCAATGTGTCCTCAGACTGATTTAACCTCCATTTCTCCAAAAGGACTACGCAGTCTAGCTGCACCTTTTTTGATCAGGACACAACAGCATCTATGGTCAGTATGTAAGAATACAGGTATAGGATCAATCAATATAGAATGAACATAGAAGTTGTTATAGAAACACCAAATAGAAATACTGTCTGGATACAGAACATCTCATGCTGTCTGGGCCTTGATGCCCTCATTTGCTTATTTCTAGGCCGGTACTCACTTACTGTTTCCTTTTTCTAGACTTGGGTTGCTGTGTGGGTGAACATATAAGGACATCATGGATCATGACTCCATGCAATGCACACTGCTATTCTCCATATCAGGTGTAGAAGAACTTGATGCATCAATGCACAGCAATGGTGCAGTTCAGGGCAGTCTGAATTTTCCAGAAAATCATTCCCCTTTCTGTCAACATGTTCACAGATCCACTTCTGCAAATGATCTCCCATCTACTTCCTAGTCCCATTATTTCCAGGCTCTGACAATAGTTAGTTAAGCAAGGATTGGGTACAGAGAATGGAGTTCTTGTTGGCCTTACTTCTTGAGGATGGGCAGCTAGTAGGCAGTGGCTCAGAGAGAGCTGACCCTGGTAATTGTGGGAAGGTGTTGTCCTGAATCTAGCGTGGAAAGTTATTCTTTGCTTTTTTGAGTGACTACTTCGTGGCAACTGCTGTCCTGCAGCCACAATTCCATGACGGCCCCCAGTGCAGGGGGCAGAAACCCTGCAGAAACAGCTCTGTGAATGTGGTGGGACTGTGCTCTAAACAATGTCGAGTCTCTGAGAACAAGAGACAATGACCACAAGCATTTCAGTATTCTGAATTCAGAACTGAATATTCACAAAATTCAGTATTGTGGAATAACTTATATGAAACTTTAATCTCCCATGGACTTCAATGAATTTTCTTCTTGCTTATGCAAAGAAGATAGCAGTCCATGACTGTAAGAACTGTTCAATCAGAAGGCAGCCCATACTCACCCTTTGTGTAAATACCATCTGCACCCCTCTGCAAAGGAATGTCTCATAGATCTGTTTGAACAAGATATGTATGGATTTTGAAAAGATTCCAAATTGATACCCAGCAGTGTGAATAAGTAGACTTCAGAAAGTGCTTTTCTCTGGTCCCTGAAGATTTAGCTCAGTTTTTGTTGGATGTGCCAACAAAAGAGTGGAAGCACCTCCCTCCAGGATTCCTCTAGAAAGACTTAGCAGATCAGCAAAATTAATGAACACAGGAACATTCGAACTGAGCCCAAACCCTGACAAAGACTGGGAAGGGTTGGGGCTCTGAGATCAGAAATGCTCTCTTCCTTCTGCTGGACACAACTTGACCCTTCAAGGGACTTCTCCCCTGCTCTCAGGAATCAGGACTGTCTCTGACCCTCCAGATCTTTGTCTGGGATCACAGTAATAGACCATGAAGGAAAGCAAGAGAGACCAACAACTTCTTACAGAGAACACACACTTCTCTGTTACACAGGCAGAAGTTCTGCAGGTCCCCACTGATTCTTCCGATGGATGGATGACAGTGCAGCTGTGCCAGGCCCTGGAGAGGAAGAAATTAGGGCTGATATGGTCATCCATCCTCTGTCCTCTGGCTGGCCTGGTACCCCTTTTTCCCCAGAGTTTTGTGCTTGATCAGGCACAGGTCAGTATCCTGCTCCATGCTAAAATATTGCCACAAAATCAGCTCAGTCCACATGAATTCTCACTATGGAGCAGCTTCAAAACTGGGTCATACTCAGCTCTGGATCTAGCTATTTCCCTTTATTTTTTTTTCATGATAAAGGATCTTTTCTGGTGGAGGTGTCAAAATGTAGTAAATCCTCTAGATGATGTGAAAGGCCTATGTTTTCTTGGGGTAATTGAAGGCCAAGAAGCAAAATGCTGATATGTGAAAGGGAAGAAATATTACATATAAATATAAATTCTGTCCTCTCGTTTTTTTATTAACAAGGTGTTAAAATGGTCTGAAAGGCCACAGTTTAATTTTGAATAACAAACGCATAAATATTAAGTAATGTCAGGCTTGTGACATATAACAAAATTCAGCATGTCTCATAGATGGCTTTTTTTTTTCTTAAAAAATAATTCATCATAGCAAGTGGGAATACAATGTGGAAGAATTAAAAACGCATGAGAAACCAGAATACAACTGTTCCTAACTTGCATGTGCTCGAATATACAACTTTAATATCTTTTAAGAGATTTTTATGTGTGGAGAAATATTTATTTGCATTACATTAATGCTCAGAAGCCTCAGTTTGGATCAAACTTATTTATTGTGCTGTATATTGAAGACATGGTTTTGGTACTGGAGTGAAAATTACTTGCTTTAGCACAGCAAAAAGCCACTGAAATCAGAGGAGAGCAAATGGTAATAATACATGTGTCACTGTTCCATCCCAACCTATCTACAGCCATAATTTCTAGCCTAAGTGAGATCCAGCACAATAAGTCCCACAAACCATTTTTTGTTGCCCAGATACAAACAAGAGGTAGCCAATCCTGAATAATTCACGTCGTGCATAGAGACTGACTCCTGAAACCCAACAGACAGTTCATAGTGCTTGTAAGCACAGAAAACCATTTTTTCTGCAAGGATTACTGCAAGGAGTTAGGGCTTATTTCACTTAGAGGTCTTTCGTGCCTGGAAAAGGCATTCTCTTTTATATTTTTCCCCCAACAGCTCAGATGTCTCTCCTTCTCTGGGCCTCTAGTGCAGTTAACTCCTTGAAAAAATATCTGTTTCACAGACAACCTCAGAGCCCCCATGAGAGGGGACCAGGCAAGGCTCAGAAAGGAAAAAGTTTTGCATTCTTTTCACGCCTGTTTTTTGACACTGTTAGAACTGTTAGCTGTAATGTTCTTTAGTTTTTAGTGTTCTTGTCTTTGGAAGTAAATTTTCCTAAATCCATCCACTGCCAGGCATTTTGGGGGTACCTGCATTACCTTTAGAATGCTTTAGAGTCCTTAAATCCTTCATGTATTGAATATGTGCAGTACTACATAAAGAAGATGGACAACTTTATATACTATGTTTTAAATGACATTTTTCTTGTTACTATTTCACCATTTCTAATTTTTGAGAATAGCTCCTTATCACTGCTGAATCACTGCTAGTCATTCAGTGCTATTTCCCACTGCTTTCCACTTTCAAAAAGTGGAATAACAAGATTTTTCCATAGCTTCTAAGTACATGTGCTCTAATCTTCACTGTTTGCCACTGATTGCACTTGCCTGCTCATGAAGTGAGAATGAGAGATGCATCCCCAGTTAAAGAAAACAAGGTAAGAGCTCAGCAGTGTATGCAAGTAAAAGAAGATTTTTCTTTTCCCATAAAACTGTTCTCATTTTTAAGAATGTCTTTCTGAGAAACATATTAAATTAATTAGATAAATCCTCATCTCCATTTTAAACAACTCTGAACATAATTTGAAGCTATTGCCAAGAAAATCCAATTCACCTTACATGCGTGTTTATGGTAACATTAAAGTGTAACGGGGAAAGTTAAATCTAGCTACTTCTAATGTCTATGTTGTATGAGTTAATCAACGCCATCTCTAACATTCTGTCCAGCAAGAAATTTTGTTGGAACTATGTTGATTGCTCATTATTCAGTGTGGTGCAGTTTAGTGTCCCTGGAGAGGCAAACAGTTCCCTTCCGGTAGTATCAGGTCTTCCCATCACTATTCTATGAAATCTGTGGTTTGTTTTCACAGATATATTTAGTTCTGCAAGATTTTTTTGCTCTTCATAATTGCAGTTTTCCAGGATTCTGTCTGATTGTAACGTAAACACATTCATCCCCATGCATTTCTGCAGTGTTAAAAAACCCAGAGGAAGGACACTACGTTTATATTTTTGAATGTATACTGAAAACACTTTTCTCCACAGTGAAATTTGTTCTTTTCAAATTACTGTTAAAGAAGTAATTATTTGAGTATAATTACCAAAAACGAGCAAACAAACTCTTGAAAAAATAAATTGGGATATACTTGTGCCATTAATTAGCCACTTGGCAGCCATCAGAATTCATCATTTTTATTTCTGTAAACAATGACTGGTATTATTTTAGGAGGCATCTGAGCATCCTAGCAATGAAATGGATGAACAGATACTAAAGCACAAATGTGTTTTCTGAAGCGTAACAAAATACAAAGTTGCAGGGAAGCAGAATAATTGGTTGGTTAGTTACAATAGATTGCCCTACAATTTCCATTATCAAAACCAATTTGACCTTGTTTTAAAGCAGATACTACATCCAAACTAGACATACATATTATTTCTTTTATATAAATGACACGTGTATCTCAGGGCTCTTTGCAATTAAATATATCAGAAATTTTGATGAGTACTTGAGAGGAACATTTCTAATTTTCTTCCCACCTGCTCTGTATAGTCCTGTTCAGAAATGTATATCAATTATCAATTAATTGAATCAAGTCAGACTTATTACCTGAATCCAGCTTTATAAGGGAGCAAGTAGCACTCAAATCAATGTCTGAATCGGGATAAGAATTCTAGATACAAACATACACACATGAGAATATTCAACGTGTAAACAACTCTTATGCCATAGACATGCCCTTAACATTACTTATAAGATTTAATTCACTTTAAGTCAACTGAAAGAATCCATTAAAGGAAGGTGACATAGATTCTTAATAGTATGGTATAAACTGTGTGGGACATGTGCATTTTCAATACCATTCACTCTCAGTGGTCTATTTTGACTTTAATAAGAAGAGACTTATTCAAGTTGCTTGAAATTTTATAATGAAAATTGCCAGTACAGTTGTGCAGTCCTAAGTGTAAAGTTGAGGATTTTGCTCTCTCTCTTTCAATTTGACTCCTAGATTTTTGCTTTTTAGACATATCTTTTATTAGTCTCTTAGCATTATTATTCACCTTGTATCAGACCAAGATGTTATCTTAAAGCAAACTAGTTTTATTTTGTGTTTTAATTTGTATAGCTATGCTGTTAATTAAATGTCATTGGTCTTCTATGTCAAACACTAATAAGCTGAAATGAAATAGCTAACTAGTTTTCTTGAAGGTTACCTTATAGTGGAATAAGGTATTATGTCCCTCTAATGTGCCATTCAAAAGCAGAACAGATGCTGATGAAGACTGCAGTTCTTTTCTGAATCAGAGAAATCCTTTGAAGGCAATTCTAAAACACATTTTGGACAATTGGCTTATAACACCAATAAAAAAAACCCCAAAAAACCCTTTACTAAAGCAAAGAAAAACAAGACAGAAAATAAAGAAGCTATTTTGAAGACCCAAATATTGGTTTTGAGTGCTGAAGTGCAGCTAGCTAGAAGGAATGAAGTTGCTTCTCATTTCTTCTTTGTCTCTGAACGTATATACAAGCTGTCAGATTCTTGACTCTTACCATGAAGTAGGTAGTCCAGAGACTTTATAAAATATAGTCCACTCTGTGATGCTTCATTAAGCTCCTGAAGCAAGAAAAACCGAGTTCTCTGTGGAAAGCAGTTTTCCCCAAAGAAAGAGTGCTATCAATTAAGACAGGGAATACACATAAAGGTTTTAGAGGAAACTCCTGACTGGTGGGGCCTCTGAAAACAGTGCAGTGCTGGCTGCTGAGGGATTGATCTGTGATTGTGCAGCTGTGGACAGATTCTTAATGCAGAGTGCTGGGACCTGTGTATCTAAATCAGTGTCCCTCTTAAATTTAAAACTTTTTAAAACCTTTAGTTTTGTTTTGCATTGAAACATGGGTGAACTGGCTGAAAAATGATGAAAAATACTCATTGACCCCACACTAATAGCCTCATGTTTTCCCTAGAGCTTTGGTACTCAGGGATGAAGTGCAGACTTCCAAACCAAGATCCTTGTAAAGCTACAGAGATCCTAATAGCCAAGGAGACTGAGGAGCATCACAAAGTGAAGAGAAGCAATCCCTAAGCTTTGAGAAATGTGAAGACATTGGAGTCTTTACATAGGAAAACCCCCAAGTTTTTAGATGGAACATCAGTTAAGGAATCAAAGGAGAGAAAAGGCTACGGTAATGGAAAACTGATTGCCTTTAAGATCAGATCCTGCATGCAATAGACTAATCATATTATCAGCTGTTAAGAAGTGCCCCTGGCAAGGAATTGTCTCCATGGCATGGCATTTTGTGGAGAGTAATTACAGACAGTATCTTATATAAATACTTCACAATGAGCATACAAAACAAAATAGCAATTGCCTGAAATGGTTAAAAAGTTCTGTGAAAAAAAAACATTGAAAAATATATCTGATCCATTGGAGCCTATTATAACACTCATATCCTCACAGAACAGAACAGATTTGCACTCTCGCTGCCATCTGGAATGAAATTATGTTAGCAGTCTCTAAAAATTTCAAATTAACTATTTAATGCATTTCTATAGTGTGATGCATCCTTTCTCTTTTCTTGTCTCCTGTTCAGATAATTATAGCAACTTTAAAGTCACTGTATGCATGTCACGTTTGTTTACTGTGCAGATCAGAAACAGTAGTAATGTTTGTTGAACAGATACATGATACATGAAAAATAATTTAAAAAGAGTCTCTCTCTGTCATTAAGTTGATGGCCTTTACTAAGACATAACTAACAGATGCTAATTAAGCTAGCTAGGTTGTATAGTCTAAAAAGTGAAATGAACATCAGGTATGTATAATCAGTCTTTTACAGGTGTTTAAAATATACTTAATAAGAAAATAATGAAAAAATCAGTTAAAATTTAAGAATATCTGTTTTTTACTACTGGAAGAGACCCCACAGTAGATAATTTATTTATTCAAATTGGTTATTACAATTACTGTTCAATTTTACAGCAGACCTGCATTTGATTTGCAAATAAAAAACCTGAGTTTTTATCTTTCTCAACTATTTGTTATTTACAAGAAGTTGTAGAATAGCTTTTGTATAAATAAATTTCAGACTGAAGGCTGTTTGTGGAATTCTCACTTCAATGATTCAGTAATTGTGATTCATATTTTGTAGCCAATCAGTCAAAGCACCTGGTATTATTCCCCTTCTGTGAGAGGAAGACATAAAATGAGGAATTTATAGCTCACTTTCTGAGTTGATGGAAGAAATAGAATGAAAATTTATGACAACATCAAGTTTTGTAAACTTTTAAAGATTATTTTATATGTGATATAGTCATAGAAAGCCAACAAGAAATAAAATCATAAATATTTAACCATCTGTAGTGGTCTAACCCGGGCTGAGTGCCAGGGGCCCACTACAGCCACTCTCTCACTCCCCCTTGCCCAGCTATAGAGGAGAGAGAGAATATAACGAGAGGTTTTGTTATTCATGATAAGGACTACAGCAGATTCTTTCTTAATCACAGACAAAACAAGACTCCATGTGGGAATGATAGTCAAATTTATTACTAACAAGATCAGAGCTAAGAGTGAGAGACTAAAAGACACCTTTTACCCCCCACCTCCCTCCTTCTTACATCCAACCTATTCTCCCTCAGCAGCCAAGGGAAAAAGGCGAGGTGGGGGGGAGGTGTTGCTGTGGTCAGCTGCTGTTCTCAACTGCTGCTTGGGGAGAAGAGTCCTTCCAGCCACATTCCATGGGGTCCATCCCTCACAGGACACAGTTCCTCTCACAAACTGCTCCGGCGAGAGTCCATCCCATGGGCAGCAGCCCTTCACCCACAGCTGCC
>VXBA01001364.1:48539-68718 GCA_013399895.1 Serilophus lunatus
TTTTTTTTTTCCTTCCTTCTTAAATATGTTATCACAGAGGCGTTCTGCCAACTACTGATTGGCCTGGCCTTGGCCAGCAGCGGGGCCCAGCCTGGGCATGGGGAAACTTCCAGCAGCTTCTCGAAGAAGCCTCTCCCTCAGCCCCCCCCACTGCTACCAAAACCCGGCCACAGAAAAACCAATACACCATCTGCCCCCAAAAAACCCAGAGGTGACATGCTCTGGGTGATCTCAAAGTCTGCATTGGCTAATTTTTCTCATTTCTTAAGCCTTTCAGATTTTTATCTTGTTTATCCCATGAATGACTCCATGTGGAAGACATTAGCTATATGGAACTTGAGTTAAAAAGATGTCCTGCAAGACGTCCAAAATAATTATGCCCAGATTAATTCCATCAAAGATTATCCATTTAATTCTTGGACTTACTTGCAGTAAGGGAGGACTCAGAGAGCTGAAGACAAATTTTTAATTCAGTGAGCAAAAGGAGAAAAATATTAATTATTATTTCCAATACAGTAAATCTTTCCAGAAAGGACCATCATCATCTTCACAGAAAGGACCACAGCTCTCCATCTGCAGCCCAATTAGATTGATTCAAAGCAGTTCTATCTGGATCCATAGTGGAAAGCTTTTCTGAAATCTGTGTGTTGAATTGTTAGACAATAAAAATTTTGGTGCCAAAAACACTTCCAGAGAAATGATTCATCTCTCCAGGACTTTGAGTTCTAAGATGTAAGTGTCTAAACTGGGGCTAGTCACTCTAAAGGTCTCTTCAGCCAATGGAGAATAATAGACAACTCTATTTTAGACATCCTGTTTTAGATTAAATCACTGAAAAGAGTCATTAAAATGACCTGTGTCAGTGCAGGTTTTCTACACTGCGCTTTTCTAGGGTCGAGTTAGAGGACTCTCACTCTTGGCTGTAATATTGCTGGGATACTGGGAGTTCTCCTGTGAGTTTAAGGCTGCAGATTAGACTCTCTTATATTTCAGGCTTTTTGATGTATGTATGATGTATGTAGCTGCCTCAGGCATATCACTGCCCTGAAGGAGTTAATGCAAAATGACCCTTTGTTCTAAATTATTAAACACAGATTGTGGATATTATCCTGGATTTATTAATCTTGCTCTACAAAATTATCTTCAGATTAATAGAGATTTCAGGTGAGTTAAATATTTTTGTAGAGCCTTATATAATATGGGGTTTGCAGAATTCCCTAGGCACCTTTCATGACAAACTCCAAAGGCTCATCTCACTCTGTAGATACCAGAGTTAAATGATAGCTTTGTCTTCAGAAGGAGCAAGACTCATGCTCATTAATAAATGTGTTACAGTTGTGCTGGCAATGCATGAATAACATGTCAAATCCTAACCAGATGACCGGGTGGAGCATTGCAGCTTAATCTCCTTCTCAGAGTTTATGTCAGTCAAAGATTAATGTACTTACACTCCAGAGCAAAGCCCTTCAAATAACATTTAAATCAGGAAGCCTGCAATGGAAGCAAAGAAACACAATCTGGCTAAGCTTTTATTTCTAATCGTGAAACCAAGTACTGATGTGCTATCTATGACCACTAGTATTGTTTACAAGCTTGGTTGCTGTGGTGACAGCATGTTATGAATACTGCAATTGGGACTGAATCCTTCCGGCAGCAGAAGTGGTTTTCAAGCATCATTTAATTGCTTGTTTACAAAATACTCTATAGGTTTCTGAGTACGTAGCCCAACAAAATAGGAGTAGACTTATAGAAAGTCCCCAGCATTGACTTTCTGTGTGGAGGAGAGAAACTGATTCCAAATTACAGAAAAAGGAAGGGAAGGGAAGGGGAAGGGAAGGGAAAAGGAAAAGGAAAAGGAAAAGGAAAAGGAAAGAAAAAAAACAGAAAGAGAGGAAAGAGAAGAGGGGAAGGGCGGGGTGAGATGGGGCGAGGTGAGGTGAGGCAGAAATGTCAGCTCAATCAGATGGCCGCTGTCATATCTGCTCCTTACCCTCAGCTGCACAGGTGAGAGCTGGAGATTTGTCTCTCTGCTGCCAGGCCCCAGAACAACCCTGAGATGCTGTATGAGAGGGTCCTGTATAGGTCGCAAACCTGCAGCCCTTCTTGAGTCATGGTTTGTTGTGACTCCAAAAATGCCAAGAAGTATCAACACGCTTGATGGATCAGAAACTAACGTCCAGAAGCAATGGTACCATCCTCAGCATCCTATCACTTTCTCACTGTCTCATGTTTCGGTGTCATCTCTAAAACCTTTCTGCAGCTTCTGAAGGGAATATAAACTTTCCTTCTAGGTATCCTGCTAATCAGTGTAACCCATGGATTAAGGCCACTTGCAGTAGATAAATGCTGCTGCTCCAAAGATGCCAGTGCTGGCCATTTCTAGCCTTCCCCTTCAAAGGACAGGAATATACCTGTAATTTCTTATATAGCTTGAATAAGCTTGGGGGATATACTGCCCTTAGGTTGGTTTCTGGAGCTGGAGAATGGAACCAATAGAGAAAGCTAATTGTGACTTCTTTGTGGTTTCCCTGTCCTTTCTGTTTGGATTGCACTGTGTTAAACTAACATCAGAAACAACTAGCTGGTTCACTTATACGACTGTTCGTTTTCTTTTTCACTCATCCCCTTATCATAATGCTGGGACTGTGTGGCAGACACTAACACTTTTCAGACATTTGAAGCAAACCTACCACTTAGCCTTCGCCCCAAGCGTGCAGCAACAAACTTAAATATTCTTTCTATGCTTTTTAGGAGCCTTTCCCTGGAAAAGAGCCTGTTCTATGTGCGCTGGAGTGGGAATGGAGGAGGTGAACCAGGCATGACTGTTCATGGTGTTTTGCATTTTAAACAAATGCTTCAGATCTTCTTATTCCAGAAAGGAAAGATTTTTTTAAAGGATGGATTTGTATGTGGATTAACTAATTAAACGAAGGATTTATAATTATTTAGTTTCCAAAAGGAAAACATACACTCAGCTACAGTGTTATTTCCCTCACTCAAGGCCAGATCTTGTACAGGACTATCAAAATTTTCAAGTGTTTGAGTTTACATATCTAACCTGGTAAACTAGAATCCAGCATGAGTAAATTTCTAATCCTTTCCTAGAATACATGATGAAGTTAAATTCAAAACACTTAGTAGCTTACATGGGAGTTGCTGTATGCTGGATAGTTGGAAACGTTTAATACCTGAATCTGGATTTCATATTCGAGACTTGTCTTTTCTTTCCTATAGTTTCTGACTTTTTTGTCTTTCTTAGCCCGGGTTTAACCTATACTTCATTCTAGTAAGGTTTTATTTCTTTTTTAATTATTTTTACAATTAGCCAACTATAATGTATTTTGATCTTGCCTGCTTTACTGAGATTTCTAAATGCCTTTGCTAAAATCTTCCCTTTAATTAACAGATTATATTTTACCTTGCTAATTGGACACCTCTACATGGAAAGGTCAGGTGGGGAAATGAAACTGTCTGTCAAAAAACCAACATACTGCACTGACTAGAACAAAATGTGCAAATAATGCTTTATCACTTAATGTATTAAAATTATAGAATATTTGTCCCCTGAGCTAGTTGTCCCTGGATACTGAATACACTCTTACAAGTGCAGGTAGCCTAATGGGGATTGTCACATGAAAGTAGGGTAAAGGGGGGGGGGGAGGGGGGGGGTGGCCCAACCTTTTGAGAGGGGAGATTTTCTCCAACTTTACTAATTTATTTTTCTGTCAGGGCCTCCAGAAAACCAAAATCTTTGTGTTCAATCAATCTGTAGTGGTTCTGGCAGGGGTGAAAACCTTCACCAAGCCTGTTGACTGCCCTAGCAGTGTAGTGGAAAACTCCCAATTTCTCACCATTTCCAACCTCCTTTTTATTATTTCTTTAGTTTTCAGTGGAGTTTCAATGACTTTAGTCAGAAATACTATATTTGGGTGATGTGACGAATAATTACCAGTGGTCAAAGGGTCACCACATTTCTATTCTGCCACTTGTTCTCTAAAGAAAGGCCATGGCATCTTCACACCAATCCATCCTTCTGATGCCTTTGTCTCATATTTCTGGGGTTTTGGCTTGACTATACAGTTTCACTTATAAGCTTTCTTGTAAGCCTTTCCCACATCTCATGAAGCTATGTTTAGCATTCCATTAGAGGCAAATAGCCTATAGCAAGGACATTGTAGAAGACCAGACAAAATAGAGGCCCAGAGAATCTGGAGAAGCTCCAGGGTGGACAGGTCCAGAGGAAGGCACAGGAGGGAGGCAAGCTCTGGTTGGATATGTTGAGAAGTTGTAGAATTGATGAATGTTATATATGTTGGGTGATAAGAGTAGCCAGGGCATGTCTTGGAATCTAGAAGCCTCCATTAAAGAATCTGCAATTTTTTTTAACCTCTATTAACTTTGGAAGGATTTTTTCCCCTCTGATTTTATGCATCACTTCAGTATGTCCTGTTACAACAAGTGCTTATCAAAGCTTAGAGAACCTTGTAGGACAATGCGACTTTTATGTTATCCGGGAAATGGCAGCTGGATTCTCTTCTTTATTACTAGGAAGTGGCAGCTGGCCTTTCCTCTGCAAATCTTATCCCAATTTAATGTTTGACTTTGTCTACTATCCCAAAGGAACTCTTCTAAAGTTTTTTGGGGGCTGGCTGAGAAAAATGAGGAATAAGCAAGCTGGAGAGGGACCTGAGAATGTGCAGAGTAGCTTCTTCTGCCTACATGACTTGTGGGGCTGCATTTGACTGGGCTTATTTAGTGACCACTTGTTTTTTTGTCTCACAGACTGTACTTAGGTTGCAGGATGCCATGTCAAAAGCTGTGGCTCCCTGCATTCCATATAGCATCTTCTGCTTCTAAAACAGGCACTTGTGTGATTTTCTTATTATTGCACCTGTACTCTGTTCTCCTGCTTATTACTCATATTACTAATGCCTGCACCACAGACTACATCATTGTAGCATGTATCTTCTGAAGGAACGTGTCTCCCTGGCAAATGTAGTTCTGATCTGAGATATGGAAATGAAGGCAAGAAAAGCACACTTGAGCTTCAGAAACTGAAAAGATAATGGGAACAGAAGCCTACCATGAGTGAGTGAAACTGTCTCTACTCACCAGCTGCAGACAGGCTTGTAATTTGTGGCAATGTATGCAATAGGGAATGTAAGCAATGATTACTGAAGTATCACTGGAAAGTGACATTCTCAATACAGAAAGATACCGTATAAATTGCACCTATCAATGTTGCATTGAATACTTTGCTTACTGTAGTGTTGAACTCTAAGTACATTAAATTATTTATAGTGAAATGCACTAGACTGAAATTCTGGTCAACACAAGATCTTTTCCTTTCCCTGCCTTTTTTTTTTGTTTGTTTGTTTGTTGGTTTTTTTTGCTTGTATATTTTCACATCTGCTGGACAGCTGCTGGGAGCATTTGCCGCATAATGCAGCCTCTATGTTGTAGCCCTGGCCAGTGCCATTTTGTTACCTCAGCCTGCTAGTAATTTCATTGTGATGCTTGGCACAAGCAAACTGGATTCCTCTCCATATAGATGGAGAAAGTCTGCATACCACAGGCCATAATTTGGGTGTTGGTTTTGGTCCCTTTTGTGGTCCAACCACATATCCAGCTTTCACACAACAAAGTCTCTTACAACAGAGTGTTGGCTGGGAAGTGGGCCAAACTCATTCTGGTGTAATTCCATTACATTAGTAGACTTGCCAAAGGGAATGTGTTACATTATTTGTATGATAAGTCCCTATAAAGAATTTTTGGGCAAGCTTTGGTCCTTTACACTCTCAACTTGAATACAGGGTTTGGTTTTGTGGTACACACATCCCTGTGGGTGGAAGGGTTTTTAGGAAAGGGCTGTGTTTTGACTTAGGGCAACATTTGCACAATGGGATCGTGTCTCCTGAGTGGGTTTGTGGTACCAATTCTATGAACTGTCTAAGCTCAGGGGACAGGTATTTTCTCAGAATGAATTCCTTCTTCAGTTTTTACTCAAGTCTAGTTTCCTAATAGAATTAATAGCAGGTCACTTTTAAACGACTGTAAGCATACAGCTTCCAGTAATTTGGAAAACTGTGGTTTTGTTGGTTCCTTATCAACGCCATCCTTATATCTGGGGAACAAATACCACACTCATTTCATTTGACTTGGTTTTTTTTTTTTATATATATAAGAAAACAGAACACAAGTTTGTATCCTAGGTTTGTCTCCAAACAGTGAAAGGCTGTGATTGGCAATTTGTCCATCAGTTTTTTAACAATTCCTGTCAGGAAGAGAAGATGGAGGGTTAAATGAAAACTGACAGCAGAAATAACAAATAGCATCAACTGTAAATAGATTAAATCTGATCTTTTAACTTGGTGTTTACTTCTTAAAAAAATAGGATGTTTTTGATGCTAACCTACAGAAGAACAATGCAAATATGATAGCATATACTTACACATGGTTCAGGGCAGAGCTATGCCTGATATATAAGGCTGAATGGTAGGATGAGGTATGAATTATTAGTATGTGATCTAATTTGTGATGTGGACCTATGATGCATGTCAGTTAATGAGCTGAAAAGAATGTCTTCCTTTGCACTGAACCATGTGTTCTTCATTTGTTATGAGAAGATACAAGGACTAAAAGACACAAGGTCAGTCACAAAAATACACTGGTAAATCTCAGCTGAAGAATATCAACTTCTTATTTTAAATTACAATTAATTTAAATTTAAATTAATTTTCTCTTTCCTGTTCTACCCTCATTATTTTTCTTCTCATATATCCAGCATTAGTAATAGCTTAATCTATCTGTTCAGGGCTTCAGTAGTAATAGCTTTTATCCCTGCAGCATCTAACACCATCACAAAAGCTATGGAGGGATCCCATAGAGCCTGTAACTCTGGCAGTTCCTGACATCATATTCTAAAGGTTGTTGCAATGTTGCTAGTTTAGGACAAAAGAGCTATAAATATATGAATGTCACTTCAGCGGAGAGTAGTTCTTCAGCAAAGGCATGTGCATCTTGGAATGTTTTTCCATTATTCAACGTGTCTGGATTGCATAATATACTTCATGTATCAGGCTGAGAGTTACAATTCAGAAATCTGTAACACAAGGCCATCTGTAAAGAATGAAAAAAATAGTTATCTTTTAATTATTTTCAAGCCAATTGCTTTTTTTTTTTTTTTTCAGCTGTGTTGAAAAAAATGTATTTAGGACAAGTCCGTTCACTGTGCTTGTTTTTATGGTAATTGCAAGAGGTTATTCTGAATCCTTCCCCAAGTTCTTCTGAGAAACTGGTTCATGCATTAGATAGTGAACAGTCATGCACACTTCAGTTATTTCCCAGGATCTACCTCTGTTGCACAAAGTTGGAAATAGAACTGCCATTGTGATTCAAGCCATAGGAAATGAAACATTTGTTGCAGCCTGCAGAACTACACAGTAATACTACATGTCATACAAGCACTTTTAGTTTTAGTGGAATATGTATAGAATTGGGGATAACTAGAGAAAATCTTACATCTGCAGGAGTTTTTTTTGCTTGACAAGGAAGAAGATGTAATTTGAAGAAGCTTTTACAAAGGCCTAGGGTTTTCTTCACATCATAATAGGCATTTCACACAATTTTAATGAGATGAACAAAACTGTAAGACTCAACCTAACTTCAGGCTATTCTGGGTTCTTTGGAATGTTACAAATCTGTCTAACTGGAAGCTTCTTGGGGGTCTGAGAAAGACTGGCAGCAACTGAGTTTTACATCTACTGGTGTTGGGACTACTTTTATGACGTTAGGTGGGATTCCTTTCTTATCCTCACCCCAGCTAAAGAGGTTCCTGATGTCTCCAAAGTAGAAAGTTAATGTAAGTAAAACAGATAATAGTACCCCAAATACTTTTAAATAGGCTTTGTTGTAAGCCTAGATTTTTTTTTTTTTTGGTTGCACATAGAAATCCTCTAATAGGGCAGCATGTAAAACTGACCTGCACAAAATTTCCCTTCCATTTTCCTGTGGAAAGAGGCTTGTCTGTTCAGGCTTTTGGAGCACATCTGCAAGAGGGACAAGCAAAATTGGCTGTGCTCCTCCTGCTGATAGTGCTATCCTCTAGCAGAGGCACCAGCCCTATACATTGTGGTCACAGTTTTTCAGAAAATATTCTATTTCATATACAACAAACAACAACAAAGTTAATAATAACTGAATTCTTAAGTTTAGTCTTTCATTAAAATCCATTTTAATTAGAAATTACTTTAGTTACTGACTGCTTATCAAGTCAGGCTGACTACACCAAACTTAATTGCCTCACCAAACTGTTGCAAACAGTGAGTGTGTAGCAGCTCTTCATTTTGTCTGGAGATGAATATGTTTTCTAGTATTTGTGTTTAAATAAAAAGAAAAACCATAATAATGACAGGATTCATTCAAACTCTCAAAGAAACCCTGATTGACAAGCACTTGTAATTGAAAAATGCATCAGTCCTAGAGACATAATTAACTCCAGCCCTACTCTTTGGTGCCTTATCTTCTCAGGAGCCCAGAGCCCTGAAGGTGCCTGTGGTGTCACTACAGACTGCACTGCTCTACCCTTCTGTAGTGAGGCTGTGTGGTGAAAGCACAGACAACTGTGTACTGGAGGCACAAGCAACAGCTGTTTTAGTGCAGTTTAGATGGTGAGCATCTCAACAGAGTATATTCTGTTAGAGCTGTGTTTGTGCATGGATGCTTCAATGGAACTTTGAGAGGACAATACTGTAGCAAATGAGACAAACGTCATTCATTATCAAAATAATTATAACAAGATGAGAATACTTTGCTATGTTGGAAAACAAAAATAAATTACTTTATGAAAGAGCTCTTAAAGTTCTCCTTTCCTTTTTGCTCCTTTTTGTTCTCAACCATATTTGCCATGTAGCAACCCTAAAAGCTTAGAGTTGGCCAGCAAAATTCCTGTCTGGAGGAAAAAAATTGCTCAACTTACATAGTTCATACCAAATCAAGACTGAAGTGGTTTATAAACTTACTAACAATACACAAATAAAGTGATCAGTGAAGTATGCATTCAAGATCAATATCAGTGCAATTCAACAGGTAAATCACTTTTGCTAATATTTTACACCTGTAAAATATAGCAAAAAGGAATTTCTAAATACCTTTCTGAAAAAGCCCCAGAAGTGATAAATCCCCCTCCAGCTATGAGCAAACCCACATCTCCCGGACACAGGAGTTCCCCAATGCACGGGTCACTGCAACATGGCCCCCCAATATTTTGCTGGACTATCTCCAGTAGCCTGTCCCTGTTTTCTTGTGCTGGGGAGCCCAGTACTGGACATGTCACTCAGATTTGTCTCATCAGGCTGAGCAGAGGAGCAAGACTGTGTACCTTGACCTCCTGACAGTACTCTGACTGATAAGCCCCAGGAGGCTTCTGGCTTCCTGCAAAGTAAAAATGATGAAGAGCAATTTTAGTGATGTTTAAAAAGTTCTGGTGGTTTTGGATCACACTGTCCCTCAGCCTCTATTAAAAAATATGCAAGATTTTTCAGGCTCTTTGTCTACATTGTAGTCTATGCCACTACAAGAAGGCTGGAGAGGAACTTTTTGAAAGAGAATGTAGTGATAGGACAAGGGGGAATGGCTCTAAACTGAAAGACGGTTGGTTTAGATTAGATTTTAGGAAAAAATTCTTTACTATGAGGTTACTGAGGTTGCCTAGTGTTGGAAGGTATGGGTTAAACTGGCAAGGAGGACTGTAAGTTGATCAAGTGACCTTGCAGCTGGGAATCTCTCGGAAAGCCTGTGTAAAGAGAGACTGCTGATTTTCTAGCATGGATCAAGTTTAATCGTGCCCGTGTCTCTGCTTGCGTACCTTTGCCCATGTGTTGCTTCTGAGATCCCCTGGTTAGCGAGGTAATGGGAATAAATTTACTGTTTGCAGTTTAGCTCCAAGTTTGTCCCAGCTGCCTGCTTGTGTCAACTCACACACTTAGAGAAGTTGTAATCTCCCATCCCTGGAAGTATTCAAGGCCAGGTTGAATGAGGCTTTGAGCAACGTGGTCAAGAGGAAGATGTCCCTGCTTATGACAGGGGTGTTGGAAATGGATGATCTTAAGATCTCTTCCAACTCAAACTGTTCTATGATTCTGTGATTTCCACTATCACTGCTCTCTGTACTAGGCAACCAAGGTTAATGCAGACTTTCTTTGTGTGTGCTGCAGCTACACCCTTTGATGTTAGCTTGTGAAAGTACTTACTGTTTTGAGCTAAAATGCTGAATTATCAGCCAATGTTACTGATCCTTTCTTCCAAGTCTGCTGAGGGATGGAAATGGCGAAACAGATGTGAGGACAAGAGGTACCTTCTTGTCTTTAGTTTGATATTCTAAAGATAGCACAGTAACATTCTTTATTTGGTGATTTAGTGGTGGCTGAGCTATTTTCCAAATGTGTGATATCAAGTACATGGTGCAGCTTTGTAGATTTGTGATGTCCCGTACTATGTCCTGTACTATGTCCTGTACTATGTGTTTCGCAGTACGAACGCTCCGGTTCTTCTGTTTGCAAGAGCTGAAAGCAGAACTGGCCTTCCTCTGTAAAATGATTTGCTAGTCTCACCCCATAATGTGATAGATAACCTTGCTGTGTAAATTACAAGATTGAAAAACACTGCTTGGGAGTATGAATTTAAAATCAAAAGGTCTGAAAAGAGAAGCCTAAGCAACTACTGGATAAAATCTGATCCATGTTTCTTCATGGGTATTTCTAGGAAACTTTATCTCTAGAGCTGGTAAAAGGAGTGAAACAACTAATACAACCCAGAACATTTCTCTCATTCTTTTGAATCCTTCATAAAAAGCACAGGATGCAATAAAGCAGCCTTTCCCTAAAGAGAATCAATCAGCTATCTAACTGCATTTCCTTTCTCAAACACAGATCAGATGCTGTACAAGAGAGCACAAAAGACATTGCAAAACAGCCTTCCCACAATGAAAGCTTCTTCCTAATTCTCTATAATTAGAATGACTTTTGAATGAGAAACAGCCTGTACAATTTGTGCAGCCTGACAGACTTCCTGCTCCAAGGAGCTATGAAATAATAACCTAGAGTGGGCTGCATCAGACCTTCTTCTGCAGAATTAATTTTGTCTCCTGGACATCACTGGGAGTTTTATGATTCCTAGAGCATTTGGGGAGAGGGGAACACTGTAATAACACTGCTTAACACCTCCTTTTGGTGTCCAGTGTTTTTCCTTGGCTTTCTTCTGACTCTGGTGACAGCTGCATGTCCTGCATTGGTCCCAAATTCAATGCTAACTGATGTTGAGAAATCAGAAGAAGTTTCATGCCAAAATGCTGTTCAGTTTGTATCAAAGTGCCCTTGAAAATCTTGCTTGCTGTATTACACCATCATTTACAGGGACTGACAAAAAAGCCCCACATTATTGTTTCAAAACAAGTATTATTCAATATTTATTAAAAGCAGGTTATTTCACCCTTTCAAATATTCTCAAAGACAATTTAAGCCTTCTATGTACATAAATATATAAATACAGTTAATAGATGTCTCTCTTTAATATTTATATTGCCCAAAAGAAGTGTGAAAAGAGTGAGATTTGTGACTTTTTTATTTAATCTGCTAGTTGAGTTATATGCATCCTATGGCAATGTCATAGTCTAGGAAGGGGAAATTACATTAAAGAATAATTTTATTTTCTAAGAATGGTTTGGGCTGCTTTAGAGGTAAGTGGTGGGAAACTGAAAATACCTTTGATTATTTATTTTTTTATTTTTATTACCACATTAGATTAAACATTCAGTCCAACAACTACTTTTAATGAAGTATTTTTCTAATAATAGGTCAATGATTAACTTGTAAAATATATGGTCCACTTAGAATACCTACTGATGTTAATGGGATTACTGATTTTAATGAGAAATTTCTATTTCTTCTGCTATCCAATAGTGACTTTACTGCTTAGCTACGCAAATAAGTCATGGGAATCAAAATACATAGAGAAGGCATAGTTCAAACTAAGCTTGTAAATCACTTCTATATTACAAAGGCTGTATCAGCTCCTGCAACTTCTGAAGCAACTACACAGGATGTTCTATATTGTAGCATTTATTTCGTTACTATTTTATATTTTGCTGCAGATCTTGCACCTGATTAATGCTTTCACCTATGTCCTGATATCCATTACGCATTAGGCAGCCCTTTGCTTCTCTTCAAAGAAATTCCAAACCATGCACTCCCTCCCTTCACCTCCTTGCCACGCTGCTCTGGTCCAATAACCTCTTTTTTCATGCAAATGGAGTAGAAGATGGATATAAGAAAGGGTATAAAGATTAAGCTTATTATAGGAATGTCATCCTGAATTTATTCAACATTTCACTTTCTTAGACTTCCCCTTTCAGTCTTCCTTAATGACTTTGACTCTTGCATTCCCAGTGCAAACACGAAATCTAGACGTTTAAAATTCAAACACCGTGGCAATTTTCACCAAGACTTTATTACTATATATTAGCAGGGATATTAGACAAATCATTGCATCATTGTTTTACTTTCATGGATCCATTATTTCCCATCTCACCCACCACAATCTAGTTCTGAAAGCAAGTTTTAGAGTTCACTGAGAGATTCTATGTTATGAATTCTGTCTTTTGTACACAAGAGTTATTTCAGTCTCTCCAAGTAAGTAAAACTCCACCTGGAAAAGCAAATACACTATGTGGTGAATAATAAAAAAAGAGACACTTAATACTATATTTTTGAAGCAGTCTATGTGCTATACAAGGTTAAATAACTTCAAAGTCAAAACCAATAATCATCTGCACCACTGCTCCTCGTACTTGCTCTCTCTCTGCTTTTTAACCGCAACATGTCCATGACACTGCGTGCATATATGTCTCTCAAATTAACATTGATATTTGAATCACTGGATGAGTTTTTCATGAGTTTCTTTAAAGCTTCACGTTGTCGAAGAGCAGCTTCTTTTATCTTCAGTGTAAAATAACAGGCAGAAAAACGGTCATTTATTATCGCTATTGGCAAAGCCAAGACCAGTATTCCTGACAGTATACACATAAAGGCTACTACCTTACCAATGGTAGTGTCTGGTCTAATGTCACCGTAACCAACTGTTGTCATGGAAGTTGTTGCCCACCACCAAGCACCAGGTACGCTTGTGAAAGTTGTGCCTGGCACACCTTGTTCAACAAAGTACTCCACAGTGGAAAATATAGAGATTCCTACGGAGAGGAAAAGCAGCAAAAGGCCAACCTCCTCATAGCACTGAGCGATAGTCATCCCAAGAGACCGCAAGCCTGAAAGACAAGAAAGGCTGTCAGTAGGTTGACTCATGAGGATGTCATCATAACTTTGCAAAACATCTCTTACTTAAAAGCTCCCTGCTTTATGGTTTTCTTTGACTGCTGGCGAATATGTCTTGAGGATCACAAAAGCAACAAGGTTGCAAAAGACTTCCAAGGTCATCAAGTCCAACCTTTAACTGAAGACCACCTTTTCAACTAGCACTAACTGCCATGTCCAGTCATTTTACACACAGAATTAATAAGGTTGGAAGAGACCATGGAGATCATCAAGTCCAACCTTTACCTAGGTTAACGACCTACCCAACATCAGTCTAACATCTATACCATCTAAACCATTTAAACCATCTAAACCATACCACTAAGTTCATCATCATGAATACTTGCAGGGATGCTGACTCCACCACCTCCCTGGGCAGCCTGTTCCAATGCTTTTGTCCTATAACTTGTTGCATGGGAAGAGAGTCTGACTCCCACCTCTCTACAACCTCCTTTCAGGTAGTCGTAGAGAGGAACAAGGTCCCCCTTGAGCCTACTTTTCTCCAGAATAAACAACCACACCTCCTTCAGCCATTCCTCATATGACTTACTTTTGAGACCCTTTACTAGTTCTGCTGTCCTTCTCTGAACACGCTGCAGCACCTCAATGTCTTTCTTGTAGTGAGGGGCCCAGAAGAGGACACAGTACTCCAAGTGCAGTCTCACCAGTGCTGAGAACAGGGTCATGATAGCTTCCCTAGACCTGCTGGCCACACTACACAGGAGAGGATGCCACTGGCCTTCTTGGCCACAATTCTGATCATGATCAGATACCTGTTGATCAGCCCCCTCAGATTCTTTTCTGTTGAGCAGCTTTCCAGCCACTCTTCCCCCAGCCTGTAGCATTGCATGGGGTTGTTGTGACCCAAGTGCAGGACTCAGGAATCACTTTAATGAACCTCATACAATTGGCCTCAGCACATGGATCCAGTCTGTCCATATCCCACTTCAGAGCCCTCCCACCCTCCAGTAGATCAACACTCCCACCTAACATAATGTTCTCTTCTGCCAGCTCTCTCATCACTCTAGGACAAATCCCTTCTGGCCCCATAGATGTGGATTGCAGTGGGTCTATTCTGCTCCCTGTCTACCAGCAAAAGGGGCTGGTTGCTGTGAGGATAACCAGTCTCTCTGTTAAAGACTGAGGTGAAGAATGTGTTAAGTACTTCAGAGTTTTCCTCATCCTTAGTGAAAATGTTCCCCTGTATCCAATAAAGGATGGAGATTTTCCTTGTTACTCCTCTTTGTTGTTAATGTATTTATAAAACCAGTTTTTATTACTTTTAAAAAGTAATGGCCAGATTGAGTTCTAGCTAAGCTTTGGCTTTTCTAATTTTCCTTCTACATGACCTAAAAAAATCCTTGTACTTTTCCCAAGTTCTACCCCTCCTTCCAAAGGTCATAAACTCTCTTTTCTTCCCTGAGTTCCAGCAAAAGCTCCCTGTTCAGACAGGCTGGTCTTCTTCCCTGCCAGCTCATCTTTAGGTACATAAGGATGGCCTGCTCCTGCATCTTTAAGATTTCTTTCTTAAAGTATGTCCAGCCATCCTGGACCTCTCTGTTGTTAATGGCTGTTTCCCAAGGGACTCTCGGAACCAATGTCCTGAACAGGCCAAAGACTGCCCTCTAGAAATCCAAGGCGGGAGTTTTGTTGACCTCCTGCCTCATGTTACCAAGAATCGAAAAGTTTACGATTTCACAGTCACTATGCCAAAGAGTGCCTCAGACAACCACATTTCCCACAAGCCCTTCTGCTGGTCTAGTGGGGCACTGCCCCTAGTAGGCTAAAAAGAAGTTCTGCTTTCAACACTACTTGGAAAAAGTGATTTAAAGCAATAGATTGCAATGTTAGACTGAACCTCTGATATCATCTCTATTTCCTTGATGCAGAGCATGTAAATTCTTCTCATTGCTTATAATTGGAACCATGTACACATACCATTTAGACAAATTAACCTATCTTGATTTAGTAATTGGCTATAAGAGAAGATCCAGGACAGTTTTTAATGTTATCCAAATAACTTTTTAAAAGCACACTAAAAGCACCTGCTTCACACTTTGAGTCTGAATGTGCCAAGCCCCTGTTTTCCAACCATTGTCTTGTTTTTGTCTTGGACTAAGCAGCCCTCAGCTACCAAATTTGTGTTTCCAGGTGAGAGCTTAGAGCCCAGTTCAGTTCACTCAGTAACTTTTACCTTGTTAAGGACTGTTTCCAATACTTTTCTAGGTGTCACAGATTCTCTTCAAACCCTCTTTCCCCCTTCCCCCCCCCAAACTAATATGTTGTATCTGTAGACATCAAAACAAATACAGTTTTTCAGCAACAGCTGCACTGGTGCCAAACCGGAAATAGCAAAGCCTCCCAATGCAAGCATGTAGTCCTGTTCATTCACTGATCTGCTGCATCAGTCCTATTGTCCATAAGCTGCACAGGGACTTTGGGTGCAGCTGACCGCTCTCCATAACCCCTTATATTCCTTTTAGAGCTGCTGCTTCAAGGCTACAGTGCCTGGCAAAGCAAGCAGGAAAATAAATCCAAAAATAGTGCAATGGATAAATGTTGCACACATAAACAAAGAAGGAAAATGTCAGGGTCCCATTTCAGCCGAGACACATAGGAGTTTGAAATTATCTTTTGAATCATAAGTGACTTTGGATTGGCTTTTAATTCTACTTTTTAAGAATGTGCTATGTTTTCTCTAAAAAATGAGAAAAATACAATACTTGTAAATTATCCTTCCTGAGGTACACTTCTTACTATCTAGTATTTGCAAGCTGTGCCTCTGCTTGCAGACTTCATATGCTCATTATTGTTATAGGCAATTTTATTTGCTTTTCTTTCCACAGTCTCAAACTATGAGTTCTTAAAATGTC
Source organism: Serilophus lunatus (assembly GCA_013399895.1). NCBI lineage: Eukaryota > Metazoa > Chordata > Aves > Passeriformes > Eurylaimidae > Serilophus > Serilophus lunatus. The sequence continues at coordinate 64,777 of VXBA01001364.1, forward strand.
TTGCTATTGGCTCTTTCTTTTCCCTTGCAGGTCTAATGGAGTTTAAAGGTTTTGTTTATGTAGAGCAAACAATGGTAGTACACACTAGAGTTTGCAGGAATTGTTTTGATGGTTTTTTTCAATGTGATCTACTACCAATTCCAGTTAAGAACTTGCCCATACCAAGGTTTTATATTACTATAACTATGATCTGTTGATTAGAATGTTTATTATAACGATATAGATTATTACAATGACATAGATTAAATCTGTAAAACAAGGGAAATAAGACATATCAGTGCAATCATTTCTCTGTTAATGCAACTGCCTCCATATTTTGGAAACACTAATATTCGCAGTGCAAAAGCTCTCTGAGACAATCACAAGGACCCAGCCTAAATTCTTATCTTCCAAGGAACTTACCATGATTTATTGCCCCGTAAAATTTCCTACTAAACAAAGCACTAATTTCTTTCAGGTGATCCAGAAAGAAGGCACTCCAATTTAAAATTACACCTGCAGCACTTCTTTTCAAAACAAAAATGAATACTGTAAAAGCCAGGGTTTGTATTTTATGAGGATCTTGAGAATATTATAGAAAAAAAATTTTCAACTCTCACATAAACCAGATTAAAATAAGGAGGAACAGAACAGTGGTTGTTGATTTTTTGTAACACATTGATGACATCTTCAGTAAAATATTTTTCCTATGGTTAATTATTCTGACTGTTCAGGAGTCTGATTTTTTTTCTTCTTGTTATTCTTAGTCCTATTATCCTCACCTAAAATTATGACATAATTCTTCATGTCTTCAGATGAAGTCAGGAGACACTTTTAGACAAATCTATGAACCACACAAGTTACTGGACTCCACAGCTCATTCTAAGTGAGAATCTGTTGGTATAAAATCACATGTAAAAAGTATTCTACTATATTATTTTGTAACTTTTTAAAATGTCTGTGAAGCCTAGCACATGGCCAAACTAGGGCTTTTCCAGCATAGACACCTTAGGAAGTCTTATGGCCTCCCCCATGAGAACTCCTTGCCAAGAGATGTGACAGCTTGCCTACTCATGTTTGGAAGGTGCTAAGGTGCTGTAACAGAGTTGGTGTGAGGCTGGCAAGCAGCCCCAGCCCTGGGACGAGGAAGGGGAAGCATTTCTGCTGTGCAGGTCAAGTTCCGTCTCTCTATTGCCTAAAGACACTTAGCAATACAAATTGATATTTGCAAGCATCAGCTTGACACAGTGTTTAAATAATACTAAATTTTTAGCACTGGAAGTGCTAAGTTTCACTTTTTCGTGTCTCCAGAGGCATGACAACCTGAAATATGTTACAGTCATCTCTCGAACATATGCCCATTGCCATCACAAGAAAAATGCTCACATCCTACTTCTCCTCAAAAAGTCCATCTCTAAGTGCTTCCCAGAGGAGGAACAGCACATCAGCACAGAAAATAAGGTCCCAGGAGGAAGACAACAGCTAAGGAGCATTAGAGAATGTGATAAATGCAGGTTCAGTTCTCATATATTTCTGAAGCCACTAAAATCCATCATTTTGATATGTCAGAAAAGTGGTCCCACCCTATAGTTATACATTTTATGGATAGAGGTACTACTGATTTCTCAGTGGTTTCTTGATGATGTATAGCACTCTGCCTAAATAATTACAGTTAGTCTAGACCAGATATTTTTAGGTATCACATCCCTCCTGTGAGCTGACTTCAGCTTCCAAAGGGGCCGAAATTACTTTTTTAATTTCTTTTTTTGTCCTTTTCCCACAGAAAGGGTTAAGTTGCCATTTCTTGAAAATAGAGAAAAAGAACTGACACTTTTTTTTCCCCTCAGAAACGCTTGCCCCTGACAGCAGGGCAAAAACTGCTGTTGTGATCCTGGCTTTGCTATGGCTCTGCACAGCACTACAGAAATATTATCCCTGTGACTGTGAATTCCCTTACTTGCCGCAAGAATTGCTGCCTGCAAGTTGTGATCTTGCCACACAAAACAACTGAGCAGTGCATGAAGCTTTGTCCGGTTTGAGAATGCAAGAGTTGGAGAGAAGCTTCACTGGAAGGGAGCTTTAAGCTGCCAGATCCACAGCAGAGAGCAGAAGAGTAGCAAGAGCCAGTCCTGAACACTGAGATTTATCAGGATTGCCTAGATATGTGCAAACAGGATGGTCTCCATGTACGTGTATTGGGTCTGTCTGAGATGGAGCCCATTTCCCCATAGCAGCCCTCACAGTGCTGTGCTCTGCATTGCTGGCTGGAAGGGTGTTGATAACACACCAGTGTTTTGACTACTGCTGAGAACAGCATCAGGACTGTAATGTTCCTTCCCCAACGGAGGGCAAGGTTCTGGGAGGGGACACAAATAGACCAGCTGACCTAAACTGACCAAAGGGATATTCTATGACGTCTGCTCAGGTATAAAAGCTAAGGAAAGGAGCAGGAAGTGTGTGTGTGAGGGCATCTATTGTTTCCAATGGTGATCCACTGAGAAACTACTACACGTATTAAAGCCCTGCTTCCTAGGATGTGGCCGGACATCGCTGCTGATGGGAAGTAGAGACTACATTTCTGCTTCACTTTTGCATCCACCAGCTTTGCTTTTGCTTCCAGTAAACTGCCTTATCCCAACCCATAAGTTGTTTACCATCTTATTCTCTTCCCCCTGCCTGCCTGGTATGGAGAGAGGGGTGAAGAGAACAACTGTTGGCACTTGGTGTCCAGCCATGATCAACCCATTACAGTATGATACTTATGGAGTTCAACTCATATTAGGAATTTTGGTTAAGGATGTATTTAGAAGCACATTAACAAAGCTTTCTTCTGCTACATACCTCTAGCAGTCAGGAACTGGGCTTCAGATCTGCAAGTGTATGTTTTTATTTTGATTTATTAGCAGTATGTTTCAACTTAGTAGCAGCATTTCCTCTGACAGAAGATCAAAACAGTGAGTTTCTACTTTTAAATGATACAGATTTGATTTAGCATTCTGGACCTAAATATGCAGCAATTGATCTATCAAAGAAGCAAGCATGATGAGAGTAACACTAGTCTGAATGGTTTAAATAGATAAATATGTTGTTTTTTGTACCTTGAAAATGGCATTTTGGTTCCAGTAAAAAGAACTGGTATTTTGGTTCCAGCACATCTCCAGATAAGGATATTAGATTTTTTTATAATTAATCCACTTTACCTAATATGGAATTATGAAACTCAGTATTAAAGGCACTCAATATTGTGACATAAATGGTGGCAATATTGAATAATTAATTTAAGAATAAGCAGTCCCAAGTGTTTAGATCAGGGGTCCTCAAACTACGGCCCGTGGGCCGGATACGACCCCCCAGGGTCCTCAAACCAGCCTGTCAGTATTTACAGAACCCCCCACCTCTGTTGTGCCTGGGGAGGGGGCTGGCATGGGGTCTCCTGGTCCTGACGTGGGCAGCAGTCCCGTGAGCGTGGCCTTCCCCCCCCCTCCCCCCCCGCACGGGGAGTCCCTTCTGCTGGGGGTCCTTGGGGGCGGCAGCGGCGGTTGCTCTGGGGTATCCCTGGAGTGCCCACGGCCAGTGAGGTGATGATGCCTCGAGGCCCCGAGCACGCGGTCTCCGGCACAGCACATAGCGTGCACTGGCAGAGCATTCATAGAAATGAGTGCCTTCTTTCTGTTGCCAAAGAGATGTGTCCAGAGAAGGCGGATTTAATTTAGTACAGTGAGTCTTTCAGAACTTACAATTACACGAAGGATTGAAGAAATGGGGGAAAATTTGAATCTGCAGTTGCAAAACTCCTCAAAAACACTTTGCTATTTCTCATTGGAACTCGACAAAAGCAATGGTGTTCCTGATTCTGCACAACTTCTAATTTTCATTCGTGGGACAAATGATTCTTTTGAAGTCCCAGAGGAACTTGCTGCACTGAAAAGCATCAAAGGAACAACTACAGGAGAGGATATCTAT
>VXBA01001364.1:75151-106059 GCA_013399895.1 Serilophus lunatus
CTGCCTCCGGGACAAACCGGCCCTTGCAAACTTCCGAGCGGGTTCAGAGCGGTTTGGAAGTCGTCCCCCCGCACTGTAGGTAGCGCCAAGCGTGTTTCCAAGCAGATAACGTGTCCTCATTGAGGCTGCCTGCTCCCACGGCTCGGGTCTGCAGTCCCTCGGTAAAGCAGTCGTTGTAAAGGCCAGTCGGTGTACATGAGCTAGCCTGTTTCAACCGAGCTGTAGTCAACACTTTTTCAAAAATGCTCTGGCGTGTCTTTCTCCCTGTCCTGTGCTGACTTTGTAGTTCCTCACTTCAACAGTACATCAATTTAGTTTGCCCTCCTCACTACATTTCCTTTTCTCCTATGAAACACTTATTTTTGACGAATTTAAAATATTTGCTTTTGCAAATTTGCGTTTCCTGCTGCCTCTGACTCCTTGCCAGGGCGAGCAGCAGCTGGCATTGCGTGGAGCCTTGCAGGCAAGGACGGGAAATTCTGGAGCATGGCGTTTTGTGCCACCAGCATCATGTGCCACGCCACTAGTTCTTGATTCCACTTGTTGCAAACAGCTGTGTCCAGTTATGCACATTTCTAATATTTCCTTGAGAGTGGTCTCACAGTAGTTCATCTTCATATTTCAAATGAAGCTGAGGTGAGCATTTACTGTATTGCAGCGTTGCAACACCGGCAGCAACCTGTCTGCCGAGGACAGAGATAATCTGTTCTGGGTGACTGTTGGCAAAAGCATACACTGATCAGAGAGAATTGGGTGGAGAAGAGCAAGGGTGGGGTTTGAAAGTCATGGCCCGGGGAGAAAAGACAGGGTGGGATAGCGACAATGGGAGAGAATGAGCATTGTAATAGTCTGCAGACATATAAAAGGCTGCTGACAAAAACGAAAATACTCTGTTCTTGCACACATTGGACAGGTATAGAAATTCTATATTTCAAATGTGTTATAAAGAGAAATAATTACTTATTTGCATAGACATTTTACTTTTCATTGTTTAAAGCAATCAAATTTAAAAACAATTTAAATGAATAAACAAAAATCTGTGAATTAATTTATCTTTGAAACTATCAACAACTGTTTTTATGCAGCTAGCTTTCAGGAATTGCCCCTTTTTAGTTCAGGATTACCATTCAGGAGTGCAGGCCCTGTGATGGATAACACTTAAGTCGGAACTTGATTAAAAAATTAATTAAAACCATCAGTTAAGACCATCAATGAGAAGTACCTCAGAAAGCAAGATGCCTTACTGACTGTAATATACACAGCATTGTTCAGTCATTAAACTACTAGCTCAACCTCTTTTCGTTAGACATTCTTTCCACCAGCCAGAAAGATTTTTTCGGGAATATTTTCTCCATTAGAAAGGAGAAAACAGTCTCCCATCACAATGATTCAAGGGATGGATGCTTCCCGTTACTTCAGATCCACTGTTTTATAAGAACCTGGCTATAAGGTTTGATTTTGTATAGTCAGAGTATCAAATGCCCAGCCTCATTAAAACTGGAGATCATTTGTTCTTAAAATACTCTGATGTATCATTTTCAGCACATGTATGAGACTTTGAGAAACAAGATTCATTTTTCTGTTTACTTATGTCCTTTATGGAATAATAACTGTGCCAATTCAGAGTAAATTTTTTGTCTGATTATCAACTGTTCAGACCAGAGTGTTTTCTTCAAAGCACTAGAGGAAAGCCATATGCTAACAATATTCTTTCCCTTCTTTTGTTCATTCTTCTACTTAACTCCTCACTGCAGGAAAGCAATATCACCAACAAAATTCCATAGTGTCCACAACTGTCATAATGTGAGCTCACATCGCCACGATTACACAGGATATCCATGTATGATATAGCCTTTTAATTCTGAGTGCTGATTCATTTTTTAGTTGTAAATGTAGATTTTCATTTAAAAAAGAACTTTTAGAAATCTGTTATGAAAATTATTTTCAAATGTACCAATAAAATAAAGCTGGGACATTTCAAATAACTTAGAAAAACATTTTATGAGTAGGCTTAAAAATAGAGAACTTATTTTTCTACTACTAGGGACAAAAGAAACAAGCATTACTGGCACATATTTCCTTTTCTAGGGAACTCTTAAAGGACCTGCCATGCGTTGTTCCTGCTTGTTTGTACAAGAGAAACCAAAGTAACAACTTTTGTAATTTTATCTTTTCCTTGGCAAACCTACTCAATCAGCCACAGTCGTATCCCCCTGGAATAGTGACAAAAACTGTTATAACACTACAAAGAGTCATTTGGTCTTACTCTGCCAGTGAAATGCTGCTGCTGAAGTGAATCACGGACATTTCCAAGATGGTTTGGCTTATGGAATTTGTAACATTAGATAGAAATATATGTGCCTGGTTCAGAGCTGTAGTTCACACCAAAGAGGTTATACTGTGCTGCTTTGTCATGTCAGAATATCTATAGCAAATGAATGCTAGTGACATCTGTCTGAACTATTGTCTATACTATTGCTCTGGTGGTATGATACCACTGACTAAAAAACAGGTTTCATTATTTCAAGAGATAGTACAAAAAAAATTGCTGGAATGCTGAAATATGAGTTGCAACCCAGTATGTCTGTTGTGGGAGTTGAAAAATTTGCTTCAGCAAAAAGCCAGCTGTTACAAAAATCTCTTTTATAATATGTTTTCCTGATTTTCTCTACTCATGTTGAAAGCTATGATTTTATAGCAATTGTGTAGTCACTTTTTCTAATAGATATACAGGAAATTATACAGGTATTATATTAACAGGAAACAGGGAAAAAAAGCCAGGATGGGCAGGTCCCAACATTTATCCTTATTATTTCAAATAGCTTTCATTCTCTTCTTACAGGATTAGTGCTTCAGAATCAACTGATTGTGAGTTACTGTAGTTTCTGGCACATTATATTTCCAAATTTGTAAAGTGCTTAGATCTCATATATTACTCTGTGTTTGGAATTTAAATCTAATTTACTCTCTTAGACTTTATGAGGTAAAAGAGAGGAAAAGGATTAAGAAAAGGTATGACAGACAGGACATATCTGGGGAGACTTCTTCTAGGAATGCCTTCATAGTTTTCAGCAGCACAGGAATTTGGTAAACAAGAGGCTGCATGAGCCTAACACGTTCGATAACCTTTCATGATGCTGCAAATTCTTGTTTGAACTCATTTCTTGTATGATATTGATAATGCTTTTTTCAAGATTCTCCATAATTTAACTATGCACAGGGTGAAAGATACCGTTCAGTTATGTTAAACTGTCCTTCATTCTGGTTCTGTGATTGCTTGATAATGGGGTCTTGCTCATGTTGCCAGAGTCATTCATGATTTTGCTGACATCTGCCATACAGTAGTTTCTATGGAAGTGGTCAGTTTCTATAACATATATTTAAGTTTTTATATGGATCCAAGCTTTGTGAGTAATAAATCATAGCAAGGGTTAAAAATTAACAGATGTTGGCAGTTTCAGTGTTTGTCTGTCAAATTTTGTACAAGATACAAGCCATTGAGCCCTGAGTTCCACTGCATTCAATATGAGACATAATCTCCATAAACTCCATTTCCTTCACAGAGATCAAGAGTCATTCCTGCAAATGACAGTGGTACTCGCTAGATCCTCTGCTGAATCTTCCCTCTTGGTTAGTGTGAAGCAGTGCCCTTCAGGAGCAGTTGTGGTTCCTTTACAATCTGGTTACCTGAAGTCTGTCTTTCTTTCACAAAGCTGGGGATCTGCAGTAATGTCACTCTTTCAATAACAGGTGAGAAAAGAGTAAACCTAGAAATTCTCTAGAAAACTCTGCTGTTTCCTTTGGCTAGTGAAATAAGAGCTTATTAACAGAGCTTTATTTCCTCCAGGGATATTCTGCTCTTCTTGTGGAAATGGTCCAGCTGAAACCAGTCAGATCTCACTTTCTTTGAGCGAGCTGCACAGAACAGGCAGATCAGAAGAAGACACACAGTTTGGTTCACATTGTGTGAAAACAGTTTAAGAGAGTATGGAAGCAGGGCTATGTTAAGAAAGCTGTTTTCAGTATCTCTGAACACTACCCACTTTCAGACCCTATTTATTTTCTTGCCTTTTACAATGTGGTAGGAAGTAAAAAAAGCGTAGCTGGGGAGGTAGTTCTATAGAGCAATTTACATACACGAGCAGTTTTATTTTCAAAATAAGGGTTCGGTTTACATCCACCAACTACATAGGAAAGCAAGCTGCTGATATTTTCTGCTAAAATTGTAATGGAAATGGGCTTTGATGTATAAAACTGAGCTTGGTAAGCAGTGCAGCTAATGCTAGGTGGGATGTTACTTTCACTGTTGTTAGATTGGTGAAGGGGATTAATAAGAATTTTCAAACTTTAATTTTAGCTGCATTATGCCAAATCCCCAAAGTTCTCAGAGATGAATAAAAGATATTCAATCAGAACTGTCTGTTGACCTACTCAATGTATTTTTATTATTCCATCCTCCTATCACTGAATAGGTACAACCCAGCAATGCCAAGGAAGATTACATATATATATTGAAAGAAAGGATATTTCCCTTTAAATAGGGCCATTCTTTTAGTCTGAACAAAAGCTCCAATGACTTACTATGCAAAATCCTGCCTTATTCAAAATAAACTTTAAAATATATCAAAAAGAGTGCAGTCATTCAGCACAGGATGAAATTTAAAGCAATCAGTCTGAGGTTTAAACTCATACTATCAGAGACAGAATAAACATTAAATGCATGTAACAATGTATCTATTGTTCCTGATGCTGTTCCTGCCCGGGATTACTTGTTTTATTCTGCAGCTAAACTCATTGCTCCATCAGCCAAGTAGCAAAGCTTTCGTCTTCTCCTTAAGTAAACTTGAAATAACTTATCCTTCAGATGAAATCTTTTAATTTGGAAAATGTCAATTCCTTTCTCCTAGCAATTCAGGTAAACTCTGCAGCTCTTAAATCAATTTTGTATTCATTCTTTCCTGTGGTCTCTTCCAATGGTTGCATTTTATTCTTTGAGCTTCTTCATTAGTTTCTCCTGTGCTAATTTACCACACAGATTTTTCTTTTCCTTCAGGACCATCTTATTACCTGAGTTATTTCTAAACTGAGTTGCAAGTGCTTATCTTAGCAAACTCTAAGATGATGGGCTGTCATGACCAGGGCAAGAACCTGGCTGGGCCATCTTCTGGCCATCTTCAAATCAACATCAATTCTCACTGCTCTTCTCTGTAGACAGTTGCTACTTTCTGTGTATAGACTGGCATTGTTAATGTTAACAACACCAGAATACATTTTCTCAAGATGTACCATTTATTTATAAATTAAGGGAAGTGTGGTGGATTTGGCTGGAATGGGGTTAATTTTCTTCAAAGCAGCCCATATGGTGCCATGATTTGTGACCAAAATGGTGTTAGTAACACACAAATATTTTAGCTAGAGCTGGACAGTGTTTACGCAGTGTCAGGGCTTTCTCCATTTCCTACTCTGATCCCCAAGGCTGGGGATGGGCAAGAGGCTGTGAGAGGACACAGCTGGTACAGCTGACTCAAACTGGGATACTCTATACTGTATAACATTGTGGTCAGTGATAAAACTGAGCCAGGGGAAGTCTTTTAAAACTAGTCATTGCTTGGAAACTGGCTGGGCCTCTGTCTGTGGTTGAGCGATTGTAAGTGAATGCCTTTGCATGAGTTGTTTGCTTGTTTCTTTTTAATTCCTTATAAAATTGTCTTTCTCTCAAATCATGCGATTGTCTTGCTTTTAACCTTCCTATTCTCTCTGCCATTCCACCAGAAGGGGGAAGAAAGTGAGCATCTGGGTGAGGGCTTATTTGTCACTTTGGTCAACTCATCACAAGAAGGAACACTGAAGACTGTATGTGATAACATGATGTGATGCTGCAATATTGTACTTTATTAGTAAATCCAAGTATATGAAACAAATATGATCAACTCTTCCCTTCAGAACATTTTTACATGGTCTCAACTTTATTATGACTCTTCATTATTCTCTTAGGATCAGAAAAAACACTTCTGTAAGCTATTATTGAGAGACCTCTGTATGCAGGTGAGCTCAGAAACACTCTGAGGAGAAAGATCTTGCAAAGAATTATGTATATCTTTCACTTTATGAAGGTTTTTGTCCATCTTCAAGACCATTCTCTGTTAAAGTAGTTGAATAGCTGGGAAGGGAAGAGTTGAAGGCAGAAAAATCATATAGTCAGAGACTTTCTCTTCTAAGGGTACAAATAGTTTGAAGCCAGACCTTTTTCATAGAACAGTTTGGTTTGAAAGGGACATTTAAAAGTCATCTAGTGGAATCTAGTGCCCCTGCAAATGAGCAGGGACATCTTTAATGAGATAAGATTGCTTAGAAATACCTCTCTTGCTGGCCATGCTCCTTTTGGTGCTGCCCAGGATGCAGTTAGCTTTCTGGGCCTCAAGCACACTTTACTGAATCAAAGAATCACAGAATATTCTAAGTTAGACACTGCTGGGTCGTGCTGAGTTTCTCATCCACCATTATCCCCAAGTCCTTATTTGTAAGGCTGCTCTGAATTCATTCATTCCCAGTGGGCATTGATATTGGGTATATGTGCAGGACATTTTAATTGGCCTTGTTGAAATTCATGAGGTTCACATGGGCTCACCTCTCAAGCCTTTTGAGGTCCCTCTGGATGACATCCCTTCCCTCCAGTGAATCAGCTGCACCATTCAGCTCAATGTCATTGGAAAACTAGCTCAATCCCATTAATAACAATCTCGTTATTAAAGATCTTGAACACTGCACCTCCCACCAGTGCTCAGTGACAGAATTAGAAGCAACAGGCACAAACTGAAACACAATAGGTTGTTTCTGAACATCAGGAAACAATTTTTTTATTATGAGAGCAATTCAGTACTGAACAGGTTGCCTAAGGAGGTTATGGATTCTCTCTCCTTGGAGATATTAAAAACAGTGAACTAGACATTGTCTTGGGCAACTGGCTCTCTTAAGCAGGGATGTTGGAGAAAATATCCTCCAGAGGTTACTTCCAGTCTCAGTGTTCTGTGTGCAAATTTGAGTACAATATATAAATAACACACAAATTATTAAAAATATATTACAATACCATAGCACAGTATAAAACAGAATAATCAATTTTTACATCAAATATAAGGTTGACCCTTCACTTTTACTTGGAATATTTTGAGGATTCTTGAAAGTGAAGACTTTTGGAGGAATTTCTGTTAATATTTACTTTCTCATTATACACTTTAGCAGAGGTGGAAGACAACAATCTTTTACATTTTAGACATCTCTCAGGCAGTAAAGTCAACATCCTTCAAAGAAACTGGCTCCTGAATGTGTTCATCATGTTATGCAACACATCATGACCTTCTGGTGGTACAATGGATAAAAAATGGTCCTTTTTTGTAAGCTTTAATTTTGCCTTTTTCCCACATATAAAAATATAACAGAAAGTATAACAGCCAAGAGCAAAGATATCTTTTTTTAAAGCAATATGATCAATTACAGCCTATAAAATATTACTTATACATATAAATCTATAGCAGTGTCTGAGAAATTGTTAGTATGGTACATAATTATTTTAGGCAAAACTGATTATTATTTGTTAAGAATTTGTGAAACAACAACAAATTACCAACCTCTGACAAATAGTCAGCCATTTATAAAACTTTTTTATTGTAATAACTTGAATGTCTGTACTAATGGAAAAATATCCAATTCATCTATCCATGTACTTAGGAATTCCATTTGCTGCTCTGAACAGTTATAATAGAGGAGCATCTGATAACAAACAGAACCAGAAGAGACACGTCTTCATACAGAAAGAAACATCATTATGGAAATATAACTGTTCAGAGCTGCAAATGGAATTCTTAAGTACATGGATAGATGGATTTTGCAGTGCAAAAGAGAAACATGTTCAGGCAACTTCATCTCTGTTGACTTTAAGGGGGGTTTCTTTGCCTCACAGTCCTGCAGTTTACATTTTAGGTATTGAATAATTTCCTTCAATTAATGCAAAACCCCACACTTGGTGTAATATGTGAGATGGCTCTTCCTCATCTTTTCAGTCATCCAAATTACCTTAAGAGGCTATAAATTTACAAAATTAATTTGGATATATTGGCTAACCTCACATATATTCTGTAGCTAGAACAATTAATTTTGTTAGAAGAATTGTGGTTCTTAATGGGTGATTATGTGTAAATTGACTTCCTGTTCGTATGACTGACTGCATGATTTACCAATTTTGTCTGTCTATAAGAAGCAGAGATTCTTTTACCCTGACAGTCACCTTTAGCCTATTGTTATGGATTTAAATCTTGTTGGAATGTTTTTCTCCATCTCAAATGCTCTGGGTTTGGGTGCTGCGTGCCTTCTAGAGTATTTTACCTTTTGTATTATTTTATGTTTCTGTAAATATGAAAAAAATTTCTCTGTTACTTAACTCAGGATAGTTATTACTTGTTCCTTACTAACACAAGCATTCTCACCAGTGTAGCGCACACTTATTTAGATAACTATGGAAATACTTCATATTTTTTAAATAACATAATTTCTTCTGAATGTCACAAATAATTTTAAAAATGCAGTATTTTATTAGTCCTCACAACATTTCTGTGAAATAGGTAAAGTAGTGTTATCATTAAATGATGAAGGTTAATTGCTGCCATGTGCAATTAAGATGTACTTCCCCAGGACATTTCCTGCTTCCAGGTGACTGAATATTTAGAGGGATATGGGTCCTACAGGACTGCATGATAAAGTGCTGAACTTCTTTGGAGAGATATTCCTCAGGGCTTCTAGGTGTATAGAAGGGAAAGTGTGTACCTTGACTTCTTAACTCATGTACTAGTTTGTGCTGGGCGAGGACTTGTCTTCTGGAGAGCTTTTGGAATGCAATTCTGAAAAAACTTTCATGGACAGAAACAGTCCTCATTCCTCAATTTTGATCCATTTTCAACTAGATTAACAATCTGACCTGAACAATGTAGCAGTTTTCTTGTTTCATGCACTGTGACATGCATACCTGACTGTGGGTGTAGTAAGTAATGATGTTTTGTGGCTGTTGTGGTCTAACTCTAGCCAGCAACCGAGCATCATGCAGCCACTCCCTCACTCCTCCATCAGCAGGATCTGGGAGAAAATCAGAAGGGTAAAAGCTAGAATACTTTTGTATAGAGATAAAGACAGTTTAATAGATAAAGCAGAAGCCACTCCCACAAGCAAAAGCAAAACAAGGTGTTCATCCATCTCTGGGAGAGCAGGGCTCTATCATGTATAATGGTTACTGAGGAAGAGAAATGCCATGTCTCCAAATGTCCCTTCCTTCCTTCTTCTTTCTACCAACATTATATGCTGAGCATGATGTCATATAGTCTGAAATATCCCTTTGGTCAGCCTGGGTCACCCATCCCAGCTATGTCTCTTCCCAACATCCCATGCACTTCCAAATTCCCTGACAGTGTGGCAGCAAAAAAGAAGAAAAGGCCTTGGCTCTCTGTAATCACTGCTCAGCAATAAAAAAAAATCTCTATATTATCCCTCCTGTGTTCAGCACAAATCCAAAACATAGCCCCATACTAGCCACTGTGAAGCTTAAGTCTACCCTAGACAAAACCAGAACAGTAATTTTTTATTTTTAAAAGAGAAGACAGGATTCTAAATAATTCCATCACATCTTATCATACCTGAACAGTAATAATCAATCATAGTAATTTCTGTTCGATAGCTAAAATCCACCTTCTTTATTAAAGATAAATCATTTCACAGATGATTCCCACACATTACTTTTTCTTGATTTAGCTGAATGCATATAGTAAGAAGAAATAATGAAGTATAAGTAAATCTATGAAACAAATCTATGACCTCAAACATCTATAGAATTAGATATATTATTGCTGATTAGCCTCATTCACAGTATTCCGATTGCAGTTGTTCAGTGTCAATATCTTTAGTATTCACTTATTGAAACTCCAAAAATCAATGTTTTTATAGATGTTAGTAGGTGTATATTTATGGGTATGAGCCTGTCAAAAAAATTCTGTTTTAATGACTCTGATTTTTGTAAACCTTTCATTGTTGTTAGACAGATTTTCCTAGGGGTGGTGATGGCTGTGCTGATCGATTTAATTTCTTTTTTCAGGCTGCTTGAGGCTTACTATAGCTCAGATCAAACATGTAATATTCACAAATAAGAAAGAATTTATAATCTCTCAGATTCCAGGAAGTCTTCTTAGGTAGTACTAATAATGAATCCACAGATAAAGTAGCTAAATATTCAGGTTTTGGGTTCTGCAAACAGTTTCTGAAGGAATTTTGAAACATTGACTAATTCTTCACTTGACTTTGAATTTTAGGGTTTTAAAGCCTGTGGAGTATTACAGGATCTTTGCAGGGCTGCGTGGAGGTGGAAGGAAATGTATTAATTTTACAGAAGGTTTATCACAGAATCAATTAGGTTGGAAAAGACCTCTGAGATCAAGCCTAACCTATGACTGAACACCACTATGTCAACTAGACCATGGCACTAAGTGCCACATCCAGTGGCACCTCCAGGGTTGGTGTGAGACACTGGATTATTGTATTAATCGTTGGTTCGGACCAACTCAAGTGTGTGTGTGTGGAAGAGACAGGTTGAATCCTATGAGGTGAGGTGATGCCCTGTCCCATGTCCCTGGTAGCCTCTGTGAGCCTTGCCAGGACACTCCAGAGCAGCTGTCAGTCAGCACTGTCCACTCCAGAGCCCCAACCCAGCTTGGCACACTAGAAGCCCTGCCCAGGGGTGTGGCTGCAGGGCCAAAGCAATAAAAGCAGTGCCATGTGCTCTCTATGCTCCTTTGAACCTTGCTGTCCTCTGGACTCTTTTAAATGGACCTATGCTGGATCTAACATAGGTACTTATAATTCTTCCTTTCCTCTGTCTTTCTTTATTTCTTCTTCTCCTAAACTCCTTCCTTAATATTTTGGGTAGCCTGAGACCAGATGAGTTGGATTTTGCTAAGTTGTATGGGCTAGCATGTGCTGAGTCAATGTTTTGTGGAATGCTTTATTTTGATTGAATGTTGCCCTTTAAACTTTTGGCAAGTCCTCTTGTTTTCTAAAGTTTACCAGTAAAAATACCTCCTGAGAAAATGTGTGGAGCTTTTCTTCTTTGTGCTCTCTCTTAAGGTCGTACTGACCATGACTCCATCACATCACTGGACAGCCCATTCCAATATCTAATCACCATTTTCATGAAGATTTTCTTCTTAATGTCCAACATAAACCTCCCCTGGTGCAGTTTAAGACTGTTTCTTTTTGTCCTGTTGCTAGGAGAGAATAGACCAACCCCCACATTGCTACAACCTTCTTTCATGTAGTTGAAGAGGGTGATAAAGTCACCCCTGAACCTCCTCTTCTCCAGGCTACGCAACCCCAGCTCCTTCAGTTGCTCCCCAGAGGACATGCACCCTTCGCCATCTTCATTGCCCATCTTTGGACACACTCCAGCACTTCTGTGTCCTTCCTGCATTGAGGGGCCCAGAACTGGACACAATACTCAAGGTGCAACCTCACCACAGCCAAGTACAGGGGAAGAATCACTTTCCTGGTCCTGCTGGCCACATTGTTTCTGATATAGGCCAGGATGCCATTGGCCCTCTTGGCCACCTGGGCACATTGCTGGCTCTTGCTCAACTAGCTGTTGATCAACACCACCAGGTCCTTTTCCACTGGGCCACTTTCCATTACTTTTCCTCCAGCCTGTAGCGCTGCATGCCGTTATTGTGGCCAAAGTGGCCATGTGGCACCTGGTCTTGTTGAAGCTCATCCTGTTTGTCTCAGCCCATCTATCCAGCCTGTCCAGATCTCTCTGCATAGCCTTCCTACCCTAACCTACCATTCACCACCACACTCCGGGCCTGGCCATCCAGCCAGTTCTTAACTGAGTGCAGAGTTCACCTGACCAAGCCATGAGCTGCTAACTTTTCCAGGAGTACGTTATAGGAGACGGTGTCAAAGACTTTGCTGAAGTCCAGTAGACTACATCCACATTCTTTCCCGCGTCCAATAGGAGGGTTGCTTGGTCATGAAAGGAGATTAGGTTGGTTAGACAGGACAACTCTTTCTTAAACCCATGCTGGCTGGGTCTGTTGCTTTAGTTGTCCTGCATGTGCTATATACTGCACTCAAGCTGATCTGCTCCATAACCTTGCCAGGTACTGAGATCAGGCTGACAAGCCTGTATTTCCTGGGATCCTCATCTTGTTGGAAGTCCTAATAGCTCACTCTCATGTTACAAGATTAATTTTAGCTCTCAATAGTTTTAGCATTATGATGTGATACAGAGTACAGTAAGCATCACAGCAGTACAAATTTTGGAGCATAAAGAGAGAGAACATTTCTGTCCTTTCCAAAGTTGTCAAAGAGCAAAATAAGCTAACTTGTTAAATACACCACCCAAATAGATAACTATGCTGTAATCAGCAAACTGAGGTATAGTTGGGAAACAAAGTTGTATGGGCAACTTTAAAGGTACTGGGCCAGATTATTGGTTGGAAGAAATTGGAGTAAATTAGGATAAGCTTGTTTGGTTTGAAGCATTGCTTTTATCCATCTGGGAATTGGCTTGCTAAAACCTGAAGGAAAAGCCTTGCTGATAGCAAATAATTGTTTCTGCTGTTCCACCCCAAGAGTTTATACGCCCTTTGAAGAATTTAAAACAGCATGTGCTTGAATTTAATTTAGCTTAAATTTAAATTGAACAATTGGTTTCTAATTACTTTGGTTTAATATTGTATGGCAGCAGAATAGCTTAGAACAAATCCTAAGCATCAGACACCTGAAAACACATGAACTGGCTTTTAAGGGACCTAGCTTTACACACTGAAGTACTTGAGCATCTTGTTTTGAAGACATTTATGCAATTTTAAACCTTAAAGCTAGAAAAAAAAGGTATAGGAAAAGAGCTTTTGAATGATATATATATATTTAACTATATATTAGACCATGGAACAATGGTAATAAAATTATCATCAATATCAACAAATAAGAGAAAACCCCCTTTTTGTCCAAACTCTTAGTCCAGTCCCATGACTGCAGCTGCCATGATGAAGATAGTGGATGCAACCCTTTCTGAGGTGCAGCCCATGCTGAAGTTGTGTACAGATGTGTTCTCACTGATGTTCCAAGTTGAAAAAGAAGAAGAGGGGAGGAATCTTTTATGACTGGTGGGTTTTCCCAGTGGTGCAGCAGAGAGAGAGAGAGATTGCACTATCAGTGCTCTGTTTGCGCTGAAAAGCCAGCAGAGAACAGCAGAGGGTTGTGGGAGAAGAAGCTACACCACTCACTGCCTTTCTGTGCACTGAGTTCCTTGTTTTCTTTGATTTTCTATGTAGTCCTTCGCTTCTTAGTTCTGAGAGATTTGTTAAAAAAATAAGTTTTGAAAACACTAGAAGAAAGTTAACTCTCACTAAAAGAAGATGAAGAACAAAGGTCTGCAGCTGTGAGCTAGATTTCAGCAGCATTGGTGAGATTTGGCCTTCCCCTGGGAGATCCAATGAAGATGTGTTCTGCTTGTGCATCACTTGTGCAATGGCATACGTACCACTAAGGGCATGCATACTCCTCATCCTGCAAACAGGGAGAGTTTTGCCTGTATTGCTTTTCCACAGGCGGCATGTTCATACGGGATACTGAAATGGAGATGACAAGATATTCTGCATCACAACCTTGCGCCTTTACAGCTGGCTTGAACAGCATCTCTGGATTCCTTACAGCAGACAGGGAGAAGGGATAACACATAAATTACAGAGTGAGTCTGAGGAAGTTAATCTAACTAAACCCCCTGAAAAGTGAGCCAAAATTTACCTGTTGTTATAAGGAGGCCACCAGTATTTTGTAATTTCATTTAGCAAATCTTGATTTGGGATGACAGAATCACAGTATTATGGAGGTTGGAAGAGATGTCTGGAAGTCATCTGGTCCAACATCCCAGCTGAGCTTCAATTTGTTGCATTTCATTCCAAATCCTGGATGCCAGCAGAAACAGGATAATGAACACACAGATGCTGCTGAGGAGACCTAGATCTATTTTGGAGACTTCTAGCAATGATGGAAGAGTATCACATGTTTTATTTAAATGTGAATCTCTACTTTCCCCTCAGTGTGTCCACTGCTCCCCTGTTTTGGTCTTCTGAGGCACATAACATGTGCTACTGCACAGAGGCCCTGATGTAGACTGGGGCTGGATCTGACTATGTCTTTTGTAATGTGAGTCCTATGATATAACTAAAAGATATTATACAAAAAAGCCAAGATGTCACAAACCTGGCTTTTCAGTTATAAACAGAAATACAGTTTTATAGTAGCAGAATGAAACATTTGAGCAAGACTTTTTCAGTATTTCAAAATTGAATTTTATTTTTATCAATCTGTATTTGCCAGTGCAAGCCAAAGATAAAGTTTTTGTTTCAAATTTTCCTCTGGGATGAAATTTCTTCTAACTCCATTATGGATAATAACTCATTTATTCCAAATCCCTACTTCAAGTTCTATAATTCTCCTTAAAATCTGATCTTATTTTCCTGTTTTCTTTCTTGACTCAAGAATTTCTGTGATATTAGTCAATAATCTAATTTTTTATTACAGTACAAAGTCAAATAGAAGTCTTAGTTTTCTTGTTACTTAAGAAAGTGTTGAACTTTTGTTCATAATCCAAACCCAAAATACAGAATGAAAATAAACTATTAAGTATTCAAAGATATGCTTCTCAAAAGATTTCATGGGATTTGAATGCCTTGCACTAGCCACATCTGGTATCACTGGAGTCAGAGTTGGGGGATGAGGTTTGTGAGAGGTGCGTGTCACGTTCACTGAGGTGGCAATCAGAGCATTGCCTCAAAGAGAAAGGGCTTTCTGCTTTGAAGATTTTCAAAGATACTGTAAGATTTTACAAAATATCATAATATGTGGAGATGCAGCAGTTTCTGTGGCATTCCTCAGCAGCCTTATGGAGTCTGCTGTGATGTTTGCATGGTGTCTTCTGGGGGAGGATGTAGTGTTTGGTGCCCTGCTTCAGGTGGCCTTGTGGTGGAGGGGAGGCTGAAGGGTGACCTGCCTTGTGGTGGTGACACAACAGAGGAGTCACAGACACAGTCAGATTTACAAACACATGCTGATGTGTTTTATGAATATTTTTTGTGCTTTATGAATCTTTGATCCCAGATGAATCTGAGCTTTTATTAGTCTGGTCCAATAAAAAGCAGACCAATAAAACCTCCATTCCCATTCAGCGATCTCCCACTTTTTATTTGGAAATACAGTTTTGATATGAAAACCTTCCCTGGGACCAGAATGGCTCCATGGAGGGAGAGGTCTCATCTCTCAGTGTTTTTGTCTTCAAGATTATGGTCCAAGTCACCTACCTTTAAGAGACAGAGTCGGTACCTGAAGTCCACATTGTGACTAAGGGAAA
Organism: Serilophus lunatus; assembly: GCA_013399895.1. Classification (NCBI taxonomy): domain Eukaryota; kingdom Metazoa; phylum Chordata; class Aves; order Passeriformes; family Eurylaimidae; genus Serilophus; species Serilophus lunatus. The sequence continues at coordinate 90,597 of VXBA01001364.1, forward strand.
TGGAAAGGTTCCACTTGGCGGGGAGGAACTAGCAGTTAAAAAGACAGTTGCTCCTCTGATACTTGGCTTAGGCTTTATAGTCATGATCTGCACTTAGTAATCCACAGTATGGCCCAGTGACTTGTAAAGTGTTTATGATTCAGAAATTTGACCTCAGTATGGGAATATGGGGCTTCAAAAACATGCATCAGTGTGCGTTATGAATGTTAAGGGAAAACCTACTTGTAAGTATCTTGTAGACATCAAACATGGACCATGTGTTTTGGTGCCTTTTCCAGGGGTGGTTACAGCTGATACATCTACATATGAACTGTTATGGCTCTAGATATTGCTGTTTCAGAATGGCCAGTCTGCTCCTCTTCCTTGCTCATGAATTGTTTCAGTATTTCCAGACATTTGTTAAATCTTTCAGTAAAAAGCTTTTCCTTTCAACATACCGTAAAAACTGTTTTTCCTTTGCTTTCCTACAAACTACTTTGTGTGAAAAGAGAGGAATTTTCAGTCTTGTGTCTTATTACCTGTGAGATAATGAGTAGTTTTGGAAGAAATAATTATGTATACTTCATCTTATTTCTTCTGTGAGTATAGAGCTGCCACGATTGCTGAAAACAACAAAAAGGATCAGTGCAAGTGTAGTGGCAAATGTAATAGCTCAAATACAGGATTAGAGCATTGGAAGACTCAAATGGTTTATCGTAAATGAAGAAGAATGTTTATAAAATAATATTCAATTATAATGTGCAAATCTTCATGTCACTCACTTTTCCATTCCATTATCTATGAATAAAACCTGATTAAATATGAACATGAGATGATTCTATGAGTTTTGATGTGACAGTGCCACCTGCTGTTACATTAGGTAATTTTTTGAGAATTTAGAAGCTTTTTCCAACTATCAGAAGATACACAGGAAAATTTAGGAGCTGTGGTGCTGAGCTGGTAGCTTTAGATTGGTATTTGGCGCTATATTAACATTATTCTTTCTTATTTTTAGCTCACTTTCAGAGATTGGAGTGACTTTGTTGGGAGGGACTGAAACACTTATTCCTCTGAGAGTTTACTGGCGAACATTCATATCTCCTCTTGGCCTGTAGAAGGGGAGAATGTATGGAAGTTATACCATTTTCTTCTCATTTGATTCAGGACATTGACTGGTGCCCATAGCATTTGTCATGCATGCAAATTCTGCAGAAGCATGACTACAGCTCACATGGAGCTCAGGCGCCTTCATACCTTGGCTTGCTTAGCACAGTACATTAAGGAGTTCTGGACAGACAGAGCAGATCTGTCAGTGCTCACCATGCCAGGTTAAAACTTAGGGATATGTAGACCTTAAGAATCTCTGTGTAGCACAGTTCTTGGATGAGAAAGATAGAGTTTGAATTAAAGCACCTATCTGAGCATATCATTCTCCATCCTTCATTGCCCTTTTCAATTTTCTCTGCTCATGCTCCACCCATTATGAGGTGAAGAGTGGGGAGAGAACAAAAGAGCACAATGTATCTATATTGTGGATGCACCTTGTCATTTCTGTTTTTTTTTTTTAGTGGTGCTGTTTGGTTGTTGTTGTTGTTTTTTTCCCCCTGTAAGGGTTTTGCTCTCTGATGCGCTCCAGTTTTTGTAAGTGCTGCTAAAACATCAGGATTTTTTCTTGACTAGGGGTGGGTAATTCTGAATCATATCATAATATGGAATAGAATGTGGAATAGTACAAAATTTCATAGAGGTATTTTGAGGATCCTGTTGTTGTCCTCCTTCTACTGAGAAAAAAAATGTAACTCATTCTTACTTTTGCCTTACTTTTGTTTTAAAGCAGATATTTATTCACCTGAGGTCTTCCTTCTTACTTCACAAAAACTTACTGTCTGTAACTGGCTTTGGTGAACAGCACTGCTGAATGCTTTCTGGGGATCCTAGAGGATTATACCAAACAGATTTTTCTACAATTGATTTGTGAGGTATGGTTTTCTCATTACAAAGCTATGTTGATTCTTCCTCAAGATATTTTATCCATGTATCAACTCTAATTCAACTCTGTTTTACTTTTTAATAATTTTCCTCGTAAAATTCCAGATTTACTTCACTGGAATTACCAGAGTCCTTTTAAAAAATTGTCATCGCATTTACTACTTTTTATGCTTGATACTGAGGCAATTTTAAGTGCATGGTTACATATGGCACAAATTGATTTCCTTTAGAACTTGTGGGGAATGGTATTGCTTGTCTTTTCCTGTCTTCTTAGCCTAGCTGCTACATTTACAGGCTCTAAAAATACAGTCTCAGAATTGTCTGTGAAGTGATGTCTCATAATTATATATTTGAGCAATCCCACATTTTCTCCCTCCTAGATTTGCAAGTTTTTAGGCCTATCTCAGCACTTTACAGCAATACATCTGATGCTGTTCTTGCTCAGGCAATGATACTGTAGTGATATTACTACCTGCAATAGATATTTTGTATTATGGCCTGATACCATAAATTCATTTTAGTGCTTCGACTCTAAGTAATCTTTTATAAACTACTTACTCCTCTGTTACTAGTACAACAGCATCTGTCTGTCCGCTACACGTCCCAAAATAGCAACATCTCTGCAATAATAACGTGCCAACAAAGAGATTTTTGGAATTGGTGGATATTAATGATGAATTTTTCTGAATATTCAATTAAGACCTCATCTGTATTTTCAGACATCTATCTAGAAAGTTACAAACTTAAGAAAGCTATTTACTTATTAAATAAAATGTTGGTAGTCATAACCAAGTCTACTGTTACTAAAACCATAGTTATGGACAGTAACATATTAATGTCCGACCAATTAAATAGCTCTAGCAGTACTTCAGGAATTAGTGATTAAGGAAACTTGTGAGAGCTTCATGTGTTCAGTTTCTTTGAGGTTTTTTTTTTCCTTAATTGTAGGGTCTTCCATGCACAAATTACCTGATTTCCCTCTTTTCCACTGTCTGTGATTTCAAACTAAGGTAGGTGTTGTCTTACATACTAATGCTTGTATTCCTCCATTTCTAGGACACTGTAGACAAAATTTTTGCTTCCCAATTATTTGTTTTTCAGTATTTTAACTTTTCAGAATTCCTCATGCTTATTACTAGCATGCCTATGTCATTGATGGTGCTAAATAATCTCAGAATAATGGAGTTTATGCATTAATTGATCTCAGCATTATCCTTATAGATGTTGTACTACTGAGCTTTCATTAGCAGTATTCTAGTTCTTCTTAGCATCTATAGAGGGCTTTTGATAAAATTCCCACAGAAGGGTACACAGAGTACCTAAGATTTTAGTTTAAAGGAACTCCACTTGTATACGTTCTGTTTACAGCACATAGCAGTAGTTTTTATAAAATCATAATATGTAATAGGGTCTTGATAGGATTTACTGGTTTCCTTCTAGTTTTACAGAACATTAGGTTCTAAGGACACTTGAAAATGGAAATTCATTATCCAGTTATTTATTCCATTTGCTCATGCAGACCTGTTGGTGTGAGTCTGGAGGAGGGCCACAAAGATGGTCAGAGGGCTGGGACACCTCTCCCGTGAAGACAGGCTGAGATGGAGTTGTTCAGTCTGAAGAAGACAAGGTTTCAGGTAGACCTTGAAGCAGCCTTCCAGTGTCTGAAGGGATCTTTCAAGAAAGCTGGAAAGCAACATTTTTGGGGGCCAATAGTGGTAGAAAAAGGAGTAATGCCTTTAAACTGAAAGATGGTCAGTTTAGACTGGATACTGGGACGAAATTCTTTACTGTGGGGGTGGTGAGGCACTGAAACATGTTTCCTACAGAAGTTGTGGATCCTTCACCCATGGAAGTGTTCAAAGTCCTGACAGATGGGGCTTTGAGCAGCCTAGTCTAGTGAAAGGTATCCCAGCTCATGACAGAGGATTTGGGACTAGATGATCTTTAAGGTCTCTTAGAACCCAAAAAATTTAGATTCTGTGATTTCTACTCATGTTTATGATAGATTCTACAGAAGATTTTCAAATAATAGAAAGAAAAGCTGCATTTGTGTAGATCTTTGTCTGTTTTGTATGTGTGTAGACACAACAGAAATTGCAGTTCCCATATGAATAAATTGAAAATTCTGGTGATACTCTGCTGTATGGTGAAAAATACAGAATTCTAGCACATTCAGTTATAAGAATATTTTTTATTCCTTCTTTGCTAAAAATATGTGTGCATTACAAGAAGAGTAATAATTCTAACTAATCTCAGTCAAATAATGAAAGAGTGCCCAACTTAAAAATCATGTGTTAGTTAAACCATGCCAAATATTTAATGCATGACATGCATGACACACAAAGACCCCCTCGCCCCCCAAAAAGGGTTAGCAATTCAAATGGTTTCCAAACTACTACAATAGTCTAATGGAAGTATATATCCAGATCCTGCATCCTTTTCTGCAACTTTCTTCAGGAAAACCACATACAATTGAGGAAGTTAAACATGGAGATAAATAAGAGAAAAAAAATGTAATTTTTCAGTAATTTTTCACAGACAAGCATTGTTCAGGCAATTTTCCTATTGATGTAACCACACTAATGAGGCTGAAGTTGATGACCTAACACAAAGAAAACTAAGTGTGGTGCAATTTTCTCTTGTGTACAGTTGGAAGTCTTTTTTGCTTCCAATCCACCAGGTCAGGGGTTTTCCAGCAGGCATACTCCCTGCCTCAGTGGACACTCTTTTTGTCTACCAGAACATGCACATCCATGGTTTGCTAAAACACCAGAGCAGTCTGTCCTCATCCCATCTGCCCAGAGTCCCTGCCCAGGGCCTCGGCCCTGCTTGTCTACTGTACAGCCCTGACCCTGGCTCTGTCTGACCTAGCTCATCCAGGTGAAGTTCTGTAGCTCTTGGCCCTCAACTTGTCATGACAGGGTAGAGAGAAAAGTTCACTGTAACAGTTTATTTTTACACAAACCACCACTTTTATCCTACCTTCCCTCCAGTTTCTCACACGCCCTCCTCCAGTGATCCTATGACCTCTCAGTGTACATATAATGTGATGAGAATGGCTTCCAGATAATTAAGATAATTGGCACATTTTGGTTGACTACAATGATAGAAGGTGGTTGCTTTGGCAAACGAGGAAACAAAGCTACAGAATAGCGTGGCTATTATTTTCACTATCTCCTACAGAAAAAATCTTATTGCTGTTTTTATTTTGAATGAAGGTATGTTAAACAAAACTAGACATATACTGTCATGTTGATATACAGTATTCAACCTCTGATACCGATACAGGCTGAGAGATGATCAAGAGCAGTCCTGCCAAGAAGGGCTTGGGCATGCCGATGAATGAAAAGCTGGATGTGAGCTGGCAATGTGCACTTGCAGCCAAGAAAGCCAACCATGTCCTGGACTACATCAAAAGTTGTGTGGGCAGCAGGTTGAGGGAGATGATTCTGCCCCTCTGCTCTGGGGAGACCACACCTAGAGTACTGCATTCAGCTCTGGGGTCCTCAGCACAGGAAAGATATTGACGTGTTGGATTGAGACCAGAAAAGGACCATGAAGATCTCAGAGCACTGGAGCATCTGTCCTGTGAGAAAAGGCTGAGAGAGCTGGGGTTGTAGGAACCAACCTGTAGGGACACCTTACAACAGCATTCCAGTAATTAAAGGGGGCTTATAAGAAAGCTGGGAACAGAATTTTTAGCAGGTCCTCTTGTTATAGAACAAGGGGCAAACATTTTTAACTAAGAGAGGGTGTATTTAAACTAGATGTAAGGAAAAGAGTTTTTACATTTAGTGTAGTGAAACACACATCTGGAAACATTCAAGGTCAGGTTGGACAGAGCTTTGAGCAACCTGATCTAGTTGAAGATATCTCTGCTAAGTGCAAGAGTTTTGGACTAGATGAGCTTTAAATGTTCCTTGCAACTCAAACCATTCTTTGATGGTACGATTCTATGATTATCTTAAAATGCAGATATCCGAGGGAATAGAATAGGAAAGGGGGTGATGCTTGAGAAATTCTGAAGGAGATTCTCAGATTAATTTAGGTGTTTGGGTGTTTTTTTCTATTTCTTTCTCTCCATTGACTGCGGGGAAATGTGATTGCCTCCATAAAATTATCCAGTCTACCTAAAATGTGTTTCTGTTACATCCATTGAGAATATAGAGAACCAATACTGTGTGTCAAATGCCTCCAGCAATTTGGGATACAGTATACTTAATTTAGTCCTGAGAATTGAAAAGGAATAATGATACTGCTTTCTGCTTTTTTGCACAGCAATCTACAAACTAATGAAATTATCCTGGTTCAGGTGCCTAGACTGCCCAGCTTATCTTTTGTCCCAGTGAAAATAACTACTAAGGACTGAAGCTCAATTCAGCTTCCAGCTGACCTGTGCCTTTTGAGTACTCATCCAATATAAACTGGCTAAATTAATTTCTTGTCAATAAACTTCCTAACCAGAAAATGATTACATGGAAGGGAAATATCACCACTATATCAAATGAAATTAGCACTAGTCCAGACAGATCTAAACTTGTGGATGTTTTCAGGAGCGTAAATGAAGCTTCTCTGCTTTTCTTCCCATGTCTGGACTGTGATGAATATTCTTATCTTACCAGAGAAAGTCTCTCTATGAAATCTGTGTGGTGCATGCAGATAGTCTCAAGGGATTTCCAAGCTAAGAAGAGGGTTTAGTAAGTGTGGTGGTTTAGGACCACTGTTTTTGCACTAGGGGTGCGCTTAACAGTGACGAGCAGACTGAACAGAATTTAAAGCACAGGGAAACAGTTTATTCGTCTGAGACTCAACCAGGAGAAAGCAAACAGTTTATGGGAGTCCCAGACTTAACACAAAATTACATCTGACAAAGCCACGCAAAAGGGAAAAGGGAATAAACAAGCTGCTTTTCAAAGGACAGGCAGGCTCGCCAAGGAGAAGCAGGGGGAAGAGAAAGCCGCTCATCTTCTCTCTCTCTGTCTCTTTTTGATGGTAATCACTCCTAGCCCTTGAAGTCTCTGCAAATCACAACACAGTGAAAAGCCCCCCCCCCAACCCAGGGACGCTAATTGGGGAAGCTTTCCACTTGTGGTTGTGCTGGCTTGGCTCTGGTGCTGATGGAGGTGAGCGGAGTCAAGCCGNCCAGCAAAATGGCAGTTCCCGCCAAAAGCTGGGAGCCTGCCGCTTGCTGGTGCCATGTTTTTTTACCAGCCATGGGCTTGCTGCCACCTCCCAAAGGCACCTGCTGTCCTCGGGAACCCCCAAAAGGGGTCCCCAAGGCCGACAGGACCACAGGAGCTGCCCAGAGCAGTTGTCACACCCACACCGCCGCGTGGGGGCCACTCCCGGGGCTGCTGGGACCGCAGGACCCCTTGCCGGGCTCCCTCATGGCGGCATGGGGGGTCCGGCATGGCTGCTGCCGACCGCCAGCCACTGGCCGCGGCGGCAGGGCACAAGCCAGCCGCTGCCCGGGGAGGGGCCAGGGAGCGGCACCGTGACCATCTCTCCCCGGCACCGTGACCGGCAGCCAGCCGGACTCGCTCCGTTCCTGTCCCCTCCCCGGCGCTGCCGCCACGATCAGCAGCCGGCCGGCACCAGGCTCCACAGCCAGCCGGCGCCGGGCTCCTCTCCTCCGTGCCGCAAAAACTTGGGAAAAGCCACCGTACCCCGCGCAGCACTGCGTTCACTGGCAACCGCCACCTGTCCACGTTTTGGTGAGTTCCTGCTAAGAAAAACTGTAGGGGAACAGCTGGGGTGTCCCTGGCTCTTCCCTGAGTGAGAGAGAGAGAGTGGGCACCCTGTCCCCTCCCCTCCAGCCAGCCCGAAGGACAAGGCTGGGGGGGAAGAGCGAGGGAAGGCTGTAAGGAGACAGCTGCGGTGACTCTCGCTGCCTCTCCTGAGCAAGAAAGCAAGCAGGAGGGGGAAGAGAGACAGGGCAAAACCACGGGGCTGCCTCAGCCCCCTTGCCCCAGCCTGGGGGCAAAAAAGGGGGGTGAAGAGCCGGAGCTGTTAAGGGAAAAACCAGGATTTACAGAACCAGGGAGCCAGCGAACAGTTTAAAACGAAACATCCCCTTTCCTCCCCCCTTCCTCTAAGAACCCAGTGCCTCCCCCCCTCCTTCCCTCTCCCAAACCTCCACAGTAAGGTAGGTATGGAAAGAATAAATTATCCTGGAAAGCAGACAGTCTAGTCTGCTGCTTCAAATAATAAGTGGATTTTGTATGTATAAATCCAAAGTTAAACAGAATGTAGGTTGATGAGATCTCATTTTTTATTAATTTCTCCTTAGGAAGTTCAATTGTTATTTCATCAGTGGCACTGACATTAATTTTATTTTGCTAGCTCTTTCCTGAAGACTTTTGCCTAATTTCAGTTAAAACTAAATTTCAGTTCTATCTATGTCTCTGATGTGTCTCGATTAGAAAATAAGAAGTATTACATTAGAGGATGAACAGGAAAGAAAAAGATTATTTCTCCTTGACTTCTCCACTTCTTTTCTATTCTAAAAGCTTTCTGAAAGATTCCAGGCTGTTCTCTAAAATCCCTGGTTTAAGAGTGTTATAAAAACACACAAATACATCACAGTTACAGAATGTAGTCACCTCTCCTGCCTTCTCCCAGCTTCACAGAAAAGTACTTTGTGATTGATTAAATATTTCATCTTTGGTTTTGCATTTAATCTGTCTCAGCTGTCAGTAGTTCCGAATGCAGTTGAAAGAAATGTTCTCACTTAATTTAACAAGCCAAGTTTGTATGTAATAGCTGAAATCACCTAAAAAGGGAAATTCTTTAGCCTGATTGAATGTGAGCATACAGTTGCTCAGGAAGCCTCATGCATTTCTTAAGGGTCAAGGAAGAGCAGCATTAGGTTAACATTTTTGAAAGCAGATCTTAGCAAAGGACAGAGTAAAACCTCAGACACTTACAGTACACTACTGTCAACTACTTAAGCTTCCAAAGCCCGATACATTCCTACAACTGAAGATCTAGGAAGAATTTCTCATGTGTCTCAAAAGTAGTCTTCAGTTCAGATATCTTTAGACACACCTTATAGTTATCCTAAATATGTTTTCACATGAAAGAGTAAAAATAAGTTGCAGTCTCTGGGAGGGGTTCTGCTCATACAATTGCAGCTGCTGAAGAGGTACCCAGTCTTAGCTGACTGACTTCGCAATTGGTGAAGATCAGTGGTAACAACCTAGCTTAAATAGCAATACATCCAACTACTTCTTTCTTATGTGCTAAAAATCTTTTCTCAAGTACATAACTTGAACTCTCTTGTTATGATAATTAAATTAATATTGTGTTTATACATGTAGACACGTGCCTTCCTTCCTCTTTCTGCTGTCTCCTGCTTATCAAGAACAGTATCTAATATGGGAAAAAATTACAAATCAAGGCACATTATCTGACATATTATATTTGCCCTATAGTGAATATTTTCTTCAATGCCTTTTTCAGTTAGTTTCCATAGTTGCATCATGGCTACAGTTGTGAAACACAGGAATCTGTCAAGAAATTTAGTTCTATTTTAGGAAGGAAGATTCTGCTCGATGCATTCCATCAGTGTGAAAGTGTCAGTGTGAAATTTCCCTCACACAACAAGCTAAATTAAATTATTTTAATTATAGTGGCTACTTCAGTTTATTCTGGGTGATAAGGGAGGAGGTATCATCAATATATTCCCGTATCAAATCAATACCAGTTCTTGATTATTAAATCTAAACTTGAATTCACGAAATCTCAATATCTTTCTTTTCAAGAGCATGTATTTTTGATTAATATATTTTGTGTGTAATTTGCTAAATGGCAAACAGTGCTAGAATCTACATATATCCATGGCTAGTTGAAGCAAACCTATCACCCGCAAAATGCCTATTTTGCTTCCATGTGTATTTACCTGATCTTTTCAGTGCCAAGAAGTGTGTAAAGTATAATTAGGAGTCTGGAAGACATTAATCCATATTGCAAAACCAATTTTGTATTTGGCATAATTGTTGGCAGCTTCATCAGGAAAAGGCTTCAAGACAGTGGGTTTACCCATGGAGCCCTCTCAAAGCAGTTAACCTCAGTCTGTCACTAGTGTTACTCCAGAACTTTTCAGGAGTGGAGGCCTGCAAAAAGAAGGCATTTCTCTCACTCTGTTGCTCCCTCTTTCTCCCCTTGCAGGCAGCTGTATATGGCAATATGTGCATAGTAGTCATTCCATTCCTGAAAAGAAATTAAGTATGAAACCCAACAAAAAGTCTGGTGAAATTGGTACCCAAATTTAATCAATCTAGATAAGCTGGATATTCAGTCTTCAGCTTCAAGATCCCAGAGGTTTCTCTAGCCTAGTGTTTGTTTCAGTGCTTAAGAATGTGTTTGAAGCCAGTATGTCTAGAAAGACATTGTGGTGATGGCAGCACATGTATTGGCTAAATATTATTAATAATTATATGTATGTACAGATTGCTGATTCTTTTAATGAAGAAGTAAACAGGGTTCTTAAGCATGTGTTCGTGCTGACTCCTGATTTTTCTTATTAGGCAATGAAGAAACTACAGCCTTCAGTTTCCTGTGATACTTGATTTCAACATGCTGAAATGTGATGTGTGGCTCCCAAAGAGATAAATGTTTAATGTCTCAGTAATTGCAGAAGCTATAGAAAAAAGAATAGAAGAAGGAAATTTCTTTCAAGACATCACCTGAACCCAGACATAATGGAAAGCTGAACCAGCAAAACAAGGACGCTTGGGTAAACAACTACGATAATGCCTAATTACAAGGAATAAAGGAAAGGCAACTGATGTAACTAGGCAAAAGGTAATTCTGGTAGGTAGGATCATAATCACTGTGTCAAGAATCATTTAACCAATAGAACATGGAATATTAATTAACAAGACAACTATGTAGTTTTTAGCCAATGAACATTATTGCCTTGGCTTGCTAAAATGTGTAAATGGTGAAATGTTTTCATAGTCAGCATCTTGGCTTTATGAATTTGCCACCCGTTGCTGCTTTCCACACAGAACTGTATATAAATTGAATGTATATAAATCAAACTGCATATAAATCTGTGTGTGCATCAGCTTCTTGCACACTGGGTGAGAGAACTTATTCTGGGACAATGTGATTTGGTTTTCATGAGAACAGCATAACATTTTTCAGAAGGGTATCGATTCTGACTCCTGATGTTGTCACAAAACTTCCAAACATTTTTGTCACTGTAAGGCACAGGAGCTGACTATTTGTTTCCTCCTACTTTGTTTCTTGTGAAAAGAAGTGAAGTGAGAGCCCAGGAGTGTGATCAGCTTCCGGCGGTGGCACAGGCAGGCACAACACACAGTTCTTGAGGGCAACTGTGGCTGCCCTGGTGCCTCATGGCTTTGGGGGACACCCACCTGTCCTGCCTGCATCCTCAGCAGAACAGTGTGCTCCAGGTGCTCGGTACCAAACCTCACTGGCTGCCCTTCCACCATTTATGTCGTGTTTGGGAGCACAATGAATATGATATTTGTTCTACTCCTAATGACATGCCTTGTGTTGACAGGCAAGGTCATATGTTGCCCTGTTTCAGTAATTGTCTAGTGGTCAAGTGTTTATTTACTGAGCTGTTTGAACTTAATCTCTGCAAATACCGTGTATACAGACCTGACAAACATGCATAGTCAATGTGTAGCAAACAACAACCTTCATGCCACTTGAGGCTAAGGAATCAAATTTTCAAAGTAGCTAGCAAAGAGTAAGAAAGAAGCAAGCATAAAGAAAAGGAGGCATAAAGATAGCTTTCCATGTGGACTCATTCTCCCACGAATATGATTGTCCTACTAACAAATGACTCAACATGCTGATGAAGCACCATACCCCTCACATTCCGCCCCCTCCCCCCACCAGTCTGCTGTAAGAATGCTAAAACTGCCAATGTAAAGGGTTCAAGAAGCGCTAGAAGGGTAAACATAAAACCAGACAAAAGGTACGGAGGTCTCCCTTATATTTTGGGGTGATTTTCATTTAGCTGCGTGACTTGAATGATGAGCTTTCCTGTGAGGCCTATTCCTAAATGTTTACGTTCTTTTCTATAGACAACGAGGTAGCAAGACGATTGCTATTTTGATTCCAGGTAATATAGTTAACAAGGAATACCTCTTTTGTTAGAAAAAAATTTTTGTTAGGAAAATCTGCAGTGTGTTAGATGGTTGGGCATAGTTAGCAGAGATTTATGATTTGTAAATCAGCTCTGACTGACCTGACTCTTTTCTATGACAAAATACTTGGATTTTCAGATTACAGGACTGCAGTGGATATAATTTTCTCTCGTATCAAAGTGGAGATATTACAGAGGGGATGTGTGAACAACTAAATTGTAAAAATCCATGCTGGTGTTCAAGTCAGAGAGTAGTGGTCAGTGGGGTAGACTTTCTCTACCTGATAAGGAACTGACAAGTTTTTGCAAGGGCACTTCAGGAGTCTGGTACATGTCCCATTTAACATGTAGCAAGGAGTGGGAAGTGGTTATGAAATGTCCCTTCATCAAGTTTGCAGATGATACCAGACTGTAACAATCAGCCAATGTGCTCTAGGCAGACCTAGATAGGCTGGAGAATGGGGTCAACAAAGAATATTTTGAAAGTCAACAGTGACAAATGCAAAGTCTTGCACCTGGGAGAGAAGAGCTCCTGGCATCAGGAGAGGCTGGGGGATGTGGAGAGCCTGCCCAGTGAGGAGTTCTGCAGAAAAAGAGTTGCGAGGCAGCAAGCTGAACAGAAACATGTGCAACAAAGACAGGCAACAACACCATAGACTGTATTCCATTCCAGTAAGCATTGTCTAGACCACACTTAAACTAATGCATCCAGGATTGGGTACCGCAAATACAAGAAAGTTATTGATGAACTGCAGCAAGTCTAAGAGAGGGCCACCAAGGTGGTCAGGGTTGGAGCACTTGTTGTATGAAGAGATGCTGGGGGAAGTGGGGTTGTGCAGTGAGGGAAGAAGTGGCTATGGGAGAACATAAAACCAGCTGCTCCATACCTACAGAGGGGCTTTGAAGGAAATGGAGTCAAGTGCTTCACAGCATTTCCTGGTTGGAGGAAGAGGCATGGTGGACATGTACAGATACAGGAAAGACTCCACCTGGGAATGGAGAAGCTTTTTACCCATGAGGACAGTCAGTCAGTGGAACAGATTGCTAGAGAGGTAGAACAATCTCCAACCTTGGAGATTTTCAACACCTGACTGGATAATGCCCTGAAAAACTTGCACTGATCTGGTTGCTCACTCTGCTTGCAGGGGGTTGGATGAGATGCTTTGAGTTTTATTCCATTTGGAGTTATCTACAATTAGCAGCAATGAACAATTTACTATTATTTATTGAAGAGTTATTTTTTCCTTTAATAACTCTTCATTGTGTAAAAGGGACTAGTTTTATCATTCTTAATCCTTTAAGAAACTTACAGGATACTCTTCTGAAATCTATAAAAATTCGTGGATAAAACTGATGGAACTAATAGAATGTAACATTCTTAGCCGTTTTTTAGTGGTAATCAGTTTTATCAAAATATTTGATTTTGTATCTTCAGTTGGGTGTCTTTTAATACCAAAAGTCTCCAGATAGATATCCTATTAGTTATTAGATGACTTCAGTACTGTAATTAACTATAATACTTGTTTTTACAAAAGCAGAAGACAAACAAGCCTTCTTTAATAAGTAAGGGTATGTTGACTTAATCCTGCATTAATAATGTTTTTAATTATTTTTTTGACAGCGGGAGAATCCCCAGACACCAATCAGGATATTGCGCTAGGCAGCAAACAAATAGAATTGTTCTTATGCAGCACTGGTTTGGCATTGTGGGAGATGTAGTTTCACTGAAGGAGAATGCTGGAGGTTTAGAATACGGATTTTTATTGCTGAGTTCTCAACTCCTGAAAGAGGATGTTAAAAAACACCACAGAATGCTCTGACAGTTTAAAAGAGTATTGACATCTGACAAAAATGGCATTTCAGTGGAGGAACATGGTTTGACTTGGATTGGTTCTTTTGTTAGCTTTGGTTTTTGTTTTTGTTTTCCAATAATAATTAAAATATTGAAACATATTGGGAAATTACTCAGTGCAGAAAATTTTCAACAGAATAAAATAGTTTTGAAAAGAGTTGTGCCTCTTAACTAAATTCTGGAAGGTGGAATAGGAAAAGTGAGGTGTAAGACCTATTCTTAATCTCAATCTCCTGATGTTTGTGTGCACAAGAACAGAGAAATACTTACAAATAAAAAGAAAAACAATTCAGATTAAATTTAGAGTTGGAATAAAATCACGTGTAACTGTCATCTTCCCTTTCTGCATGGAACTAAGGGAAAGATCTTATCTATGCTGGAGGCTTACATACAATTTATTCTGCTAGCAGTGAATTGTGTCTTGTGCAGCCTTAAAAAACTCCATAGGAATGCAGCAGGTGTTACACATTGCATAATAGATGTGGACTTAGTTGAAAGTAAACACTGTCTCTTCCAAATAACAAATTCTTTATAGAGGCCAGAAGTCAGCCAGATGAGCCATAAGAGGTTGTACTGGTTTGGGGGGGGGCTNTCTGCTTGCCGTCCCCTGGGCGGGGCTGGGGTCGGGACAGCCAGGGCCGGTGGTGTTCCCCGCGCGATGGAGGGGGCTGTGGGCCGGCAGTGATCGTGGTGGGGGCCCCCTGGGCCGGGCCAGGTTGGCGGCGGTGGCAGCCAGAGCTGATTCCCCTGGCTGGGCCAGGCCGGGGCGGCGGCGGCTCCTCGCCCTCCCTGGGAGCGCAGGCCAGCGGCACGCAGCCCGGGGCTGTCTCGGGCTGTGCGAAGGGGTTCTCTCAGTCCCAGCTCAGGTGGCACGGGTTGCCACCCGTGGGCACGGCCGCGGGGGGGAAGCCCCAGAGCAGCGGCGAGACGGCACAATGGGTGTGGTCCCAGGAGCTGTTGGCTTGAAGACAAAGAGATGCTGCGAGTGCTGGCGTGGCAGCCCCCGGAACAGCCCCGGCCAGGGACGTGACCACAACGGCTGCTGTTTGACAGCGGCGGCGGCCAGCCCTGGCACCTTGTCGGCTCTGGGGCGTCTCTAAGATGCTGCAGCCATGAAAACAAAGATGGTGACCGGGGACCTGAACGCGTGGTTCTTCAGTGGGAAAACACCGGAAACCAAGGCGGGGCTCAGCCCCGCTGGCCAATTAAGAGACGGTTTGGCCTGGAAGAAGGCAACAAGATTCACGTGAGAACGAGAAGCCTTAAAAGTGGAGGGCAACAGCCCTCCCCGGGTTCTTCTTCGGCTGCTCTGAAGGGAAACACACAGCTCTGGTCCTCAACGCCTGCAGGCCCCATGGCTTGGTTTCACCCATTTCTCTCGGCAAGCAAGTAACCCTTCGGGGAGGTGGTGGGAGGGAGTCGTTTTCACTTTTTTTGTGTGTTTTTCAGAGAACTTCAAAAGCCGGGGAGTCCTTCCAGGCGAGAGGGAGGGATAGAGACGGCTTTTCCTACCCTTC
>VXBA01001364.1:106175-120482 GCA_013399895.1 Serilophus lunatus
TTTGTTTTTTTGTTTTTTTTTTCCATTTGTGTTTTATTTTTTCCTGTGTGCCAAGTGTTTTTCTGTGTAATTTTGGGGTCCCTTTGGGGTATCCCTCCTTCCCTAATTTAAACCCCCTGTAATAAACTGTTCACCTGCTGCAAACTCTGTTCAGTTTTCCATCACCTTTATTGAACCTGCCCCGAGACGATAAAAAGTGGCTTAAACCACCACAGAGGTTCATTCTTCTTCCCTTCAATGTATTTTAAAGCTATCCTTCTGCTCAATGTAGTTTTCAACTACCAATAAATATTTGGAAAAAGCTGAGAAAGACAAATGCAAAACACGATATGTCCAGCAAGCATTGTAAAACACCTATGACGTGTAAAGATGTACTAACACAGAGTGAAAAGCATCAATTTTCTTATACAGAAATGGAAGAAAAAGTTACTGCCTGTAATTACTTTCTAAGGTTGCACTTTGACATGCTCATAAATTCAGTATAGTAACTAGAAAGAGGTGGCTATTCTTACTCTTTTATGTTCCAAACTATTTATTTTCATTCTCTCACAACATATTTAATGCTGATACAACACAGTACTTGGTTATTTTTGATAAGACCAATGTTTGAGCTGGCCTTCACAGGTGAATGCCTCCATAGATGCTTATGGATTTACGCCTATCCATAGGCTGCATTGGCATAACTAAGGGTCCTGTACTGGACCACAGAATAGGCAAACACAACTTGCCTAAAGCCCTGATTTTCAAGTGTGGATTAACTACAAAAATGTCTTTACTTCCAGTATTGAATGTCTTGTTTTCTCATCAGATGAAAGAGACTGGGAATTAAAGTATGAAAGGAGGCTGGATTTATAGAAAGGGTTACAAGAAGCAACAAAATAAGCTCAGATGACAAGGGTTGCATGATATTTTAATAGAATTACAGTATTGACCTTGTAAATTGCAGTCTCCTTCACTAGCTTTTATACTGAGATTAAAAAGAAGTGAATTAAAACCAATTTTATTAACAGTCCGAAAAAGTGTATTTCAGTTCAAGCAACTCCTGTATCAAAAACAATGTCAAAAAGATGAAAAATATGTCTTTTATTTTACTTTTATCAGCTAAATGTAAAGGTTAATGTCATTTAATCTTACATTAAAATGTGGAAACAAATGTCAATATTCTATAATTTATTGTAAGGCTCTGCTATCTTGGAGTCTCACATTTACTGTCTAGATAAATATTCCACTTGGGGGGAATATTGATCTTGGAGAAGTCAATGATTTTTGAGAGGCAAAGATCTACAGGTACTCTAGTTTTCTTCCAAAATAAAAATAATTCATCTGGAAAATTGTAATTAATATGTACTGCTCAATTTTACTTGATTAAAGACTTAATATTTGGCCTTTGTTTTTTGTAGGATGTTGATTTTAATAAATGTCTTTCTTTGAGTCATCCATGTAAGTCTAAGAAAATTATAGATCTACAGTGTTCCCACATCACATATTAAACTTTGTTGAGTCTTTTACCATATTACTCTAAGTGCAGGCTCTATGGGAACAGATTCTTACTGCTCTTAGGTAGCTTTATGGCCACAATAAAAAAGATGAGTATGTTACTAATGTGTTTGTTTGTTTGTTTGTTTTTTTTAAACCTCATGGACACATTGCAAGATATTTTGCATGTCCAAGACAATCTTTTGCCACAGTATCTAAGTACTGTGGGGTCCAGGCTGATGTGGTTAGCTAACCCTATAAATTTACACATAAAATTTTCTATGTATATATACCAAACTGATGTAGGTGGTGGCAGTTAGCATGCCAAGGACTCAGTGCTGAATAGCTTGCACACCCTAAATTTGCATGTTTTTTCCTTTGCTGTATTTAATTTTGTGACTCCCCCATCTCCTTATCCTGAGCTTTCATGGTACCCAACATAGTCCTAGTCTTTGTTCAGTCCTGCAGTGCTAGGAGTGGGGATGTGGTAACAAATAGATATCCTCATCCTGCAGGGGAAGAAGTGAGAGAGAGATTACTTGAGTGATCTCTTCCACAGCACTGCTCTGCAGCTGTAAGCTCTGTCAGCCAGGTGCCCTGAACACAGCCGCCCTTACCCTCTCACTCAGAACTAGGTTTCAGCATCGCCTCTCACATTTTGCTTTTGTTCATCTCTTCATATGCAGCCCAGGCTCCGAGAAGCATTCTTGTTCTTGTAGCCTTCCTGACAAGCTACCAGGAGAAAAGCAAATGTAGCATCATCCCGCTCCCCAAAGAAAAACTCTTGTTACTCTTGGCCCATAACAAGTCCTTGTGAGAAACACATTCTCCAGTAGGAGGATATCTGGCTGCAAATTACCTTTCCAAAAGACGAGCTTCTAAACACTTGTAAGAACTGGTAACAACTATAGGAAACATTTTCCCTGATGTTTGAAATGTAATGGGAGTGGAGAGAATGCCGTAACTCCCTACCCCATTCTCCAAATGCCCTACAGAGATTATGTAGGTGGTACCACCCGTGGATGACAGGACAAACCAGAAATATCTCGCATTCAACAATGTAGCGAGGAGTATGCTTGAACCACAATTGTCCCTAAGAGTTCATCATGATTACTTTCACACAGTATGATGTAATTATGATGTTTCCTAGCTCAAATATTGAGAATTTTTTCATGAATTAATGTTTTTTTAAAGCAAGAAAATATTAATTCCCATAGTTTGATTCCATATATGTCACCTATCATAAAAATTACCGTTTTGCTGAGACTAATGGCATATTAATGGCTGAAGAACAGCTTCTGTAAAGGATGTAGTCATCGGTTTCCTGGAACAACAAAAAAAAAAGAAATGGAGCCATTTCTTTTACCTACAAATGTAAGAGAAAATTTTAATCTGAATTTCTTGGTCTTCAGTCAGCAAGTCCCTTTTTACTGGATCAAAATATTTTTTAAATAATACTTTCTAAAAAACTGTTTATTTGCTGAACTAAAAGAGCATAAACAAACTAAACTACATGGCTGTTCAATGCAAATAATGTATTTTCTCTGAGTTTGTATGGCTTTATTTTTATCTTTTCCATTTTTTTGACACTTTTTTTGTTGAAATAAGGTGAACAACTGTCATATCATCTTAATTGTTAATTACCAATTTTTCTGAAAATGAAACATTATTGTCTTCCTCTTTTCAATTGTCCACCTGTGTTCATATTCAAAGATCCAATTAGGTTTGGTGTTTTTTTTTTACTTCTGCAAGGTACTATAACATTTCAATTCATTTATTCACTGCAAAGTATACATGATCTCAAAGCTATTAACCTTTTCAATATCTGATACTTAGTAATTCCTTGTATAATCCTGAGTTTTGTTGCGTTAAAGAAACTTAACGGGGCCTTCCAAACAAAGACGTTCAGATCACACTGTGTGACCTGTCTGTCATCATTATTTGCTACTCTTAATTCTTCAGGCATACTTATACCTCTTTAGAATCATAGAACCATAGAATGGTTTGTGTTGGAAGGGACTCCAGTGACCATCTGGTTCCAACCCTACTGCCATGGGCAGGGACACTTTCCGCTAGACCAGGTTGCTCAGAGCTCAAACTAACTTGGCCTTGAACACTTTGAGGGATGAGGCAACCTTTTCTGGTTTCTCATCACCTTCACAGGGAAGAATTTCTTCCTAACAGGTAACCTAAACCTAACATCATTCAGTTTGAAGCCATTACCTCTTGTCTTATCACTATCTACACTTGTAAAACATGTTGGAGAGATTTCCCAGCTATCCTCAAATAAGCTGCTTCAAACTCAGAAGCTAAACAGCGACTCTCAAACTGCTCCTATGCCCAATTTGAAAATCTCTTCTGAGATGCAAGGCATTTATTTTATGAACAATATGTGAGAATCCAGATATGCTGATTCTGGGATTCATTCTGCAGTATAAATATATGAATGTCCTATGAAAATTCTCAAACAAATTTGTATTTCATTCTATATCATGGAACACTGAATCTACAACCATCAAACTGGAAGTTTATATAGGTAAATAATATTTGACAATGATACCCCACTGTATTCTGAGATACACTAGTCTATTCTTAACACACGTAATTTTAAAATAATTTTTATTTCTTACTTTTAAAACTGACAGTGGTGCAATTCATTAGTTTTCCAATTCCTTGCTTACTGAATATTGTTCACCAAAACAGTTTAAGTTGGTTTTAAACCACAGTGTTTACTAGCAAGGAGAGAAAATGGGGAGGGAAGCCCTGTGGTGTCTTTCACCATCACCCCTTGTTCCCCACCTCTCCTCAGTCTCTCCTCACCCTCTCATCACCACCACGTGTTTTTCCAAAACCTCCCCCTTTTCTCTCCTTGCTAGCAAAGCTTTTTGCCAGCGGTTTTACAGTTTTGTTTTTTTTGGTTGGTTTGAATTTTGTTGGTTTTTTTTTTTTTTTTTTGCTAGCTGCTCATGAACAGCCCCATGTAGCTTTTAATTTATTTTTAGAGATAGAAATCATGTTGAAGCAAATTGTAATCCTTCACAACTGGCTACAGCTGTCCAATTGTTTGAAAAAATTAATTTAAAGCAAAGATTGTTTAACTGCTTTACAAATAAATAGAAATGTATATGTGAGTATATATTCCTGTGCATTGCTGTGCAGCAGCTTTCACTAATTTTTTTTTTTTTTTTACTTTAAAATTTGCTGGGATTAATGGGTAAAGGGAAAGAAAAAACCCAACACTGAGAAAACGAGCCATTTGAGCTTGATTTTATAAGAACAGCACTAAAATCTTATGAATAGGTGCAAAATGTCATAGTTTTAAGGTCCATTTTATGTGTTCATAAATGAAATAGTAATTGATTTGTAAAGGAAAATTTATATTTAATTGTGCCTCATAACAGCAAGATCTAGAACCATTTCCCAGAACAAATGCTGCTAAATATGTTTTCCGACTCCTGAACTAAATCAAGCTCATTATGCTTTTGCCTTTTTAAAAAAATATTCAGTTAAGTCGAATATAACAAATGTGGATGAGAAGTGAGTTATGAAGTCCTGCAAAAATAATAGAATTTTTTATTCACACTGAAGATGTCTGATGAATTTCTGATTTGAAGCAAGACATTAATTGCTTGTTGATGAATCTCTGCATCATATTCTGCTATACAGCTTAAGTACACCTCAACACTGAGCAGTAGCATGTGTTGGTGAGGATGCAAGAGCCATATAAAGTGATGTACTTCTGGTTTCTTTATATATCTTTTCTCAGTGCAGTATTTTGAAACAATTAAAGTGTAGACACACAGAGACATGCTATGGATATCAGAGGATAGGAACATTGGATTATGACAGAGAAATAGTAGGAAGCAGCTGGGGCAGAAATATGTTAACTGATATCACTTATGATTAGAACAGTATGTCCTTAAGAACTGTCTGTACCATGATCCATTTCTTTTTACACTCATGCTGGTGTAGCAAAGCTAATGCACTGATAATCTGGTAGCTTCTATTTCAGTAAAAAAACATTTTTTAATGCTAGTTTCAAAGATTAAGTAATAAGAGTACAAGTAGAGATACATTGATGGAATTTCATATAAATTAGGACATTTATAGAGATAGTTAAGTTCTTTAAAATATAGTATCTTTAGAAAATATAGGTACTGATAGAAATGGTAGTAAAATATAGAAATATCTACCTAAGTTAAGTGAGGAAAGGACCTACTAGGTAAAATTCATCTTTGGTAAAAAAAAAAAAAAGAAAGAAAAAGAAAAATGCAGAAGACAACCTTTAAAGCTCCAGTTTAACACACAAAATGAGACTGTAGTAGGATCTGCATATTGCAAATTTTGTAAGTTTTCTCTGAAATTCACTGATTTTAAACATAATGGGAAGAAACAATTCTTTTTCATATGCTGGAAGACAGGAATATGTGGAGGACAAGAATAAGATTATGCTACAATGCAGAAATCAGTTGTGGGATGATACTTGATAGACAGACTGTGTGCAAGCAGAACAAGATGACAAATCAGTTATTTCAAGCTCTTGCCAAAACATCCAAAAATGAAGCAAGGACATGTAAATAAGCAGAGTCTATAAGAGATGGCAATTAAACACTTCTCTATTCAAAACTAGTAAGGCATCAGGTGGAATTCTTAAGCATTTCTGGGCCTTGTGCATCTGTGAACCTACGAGACATACCTATAGAAAGCATTCAGAATGAGAAAGAACTCAAATGAATTGAATTTTTTTAGTAGATCAGACGAATGCCTGCCCAGCATTACAGATATATGTACAACCACTTCTCCCGAAGAGTGGAGGGGTGAACCAGATCATTTGTGGGTCTCTCATTCCTGTTTACTGAAGTTTCCACTATTTTATACTATTATTATGGTCTCTTATTCCCTATGTTTTATATATTCCCATTTGTCTGTGTTTCTTTCATTTATTATCTGTGCATTTTGCACAGTTCCCTGCACTGAGATCCATGGATGCAGTTGAAACTATGATCTGCAAATAGACCAGGCTTAGCCCTGCTCAGGCAAGGTGACAATCAGGACATGCTCTCTGGGCTCCCTCTATCCACACAGCTCAGCAGAGCTGAGGTATTAATCTCTGTAATGGAAAGAACCCAGCTATTGTGTGGTAGGAAGGAGACCAGATGAACTCAAAGGCATCTGCAGTGTACCTATGTACAGGAGAGGTCATGCAAACTACATTGCAATAAGTAGAAATGGAGTTCAGTAAGGCAGGGTTAGGTCCACAACTTTTTTGTTGATGAAAGAAAGAAGTTTTCCTGTGCTTTGTCTTGGTGAGACACTTTTCATCACAGAAAATATTTCTTTTTGATGCAGAATTTCTAAAATTTGAAGCTAGCACAAAATCATGCCTTTTTCTCTCCTTAGTGCAAGGAAAACTCAGTACTTTTATCACTTTCGTTGTTGTTGTTGTTGCTGTTTTGTGAAAATCTTTCACCCTAAAAACAAAGACCAGCCCTGGTTTGATGCTGAGTTGCAATTAAAAAGACTCCCTGACATTCAGTTCCTTTCCTAACTGAACCTAACTGTTACCAATAGCATAATGTAATTTCAGATTCACTCTCCAAAGCAGCAACCAGGAGAGGATCATACTGAAAACATCTTTGCCTAGTTAGTGAAAAAAGAATTCACCACTTGGGACCGCAAATATCTTCTTTGGCTGCATGAAGCAGTCTAGACAGTGGTGTTCTGCATGAAATAAGACTATAAGGAGTCTGGGAAGCAGTCTCAAAAGATGTTTTTCAATGCAGCTATGTGTACTGATAAAATACCTTTAGAACTGGATGTTCTCCCTATTTCTTGCCCAGGATAACATGATTTTAAATGCACTCTCTACATCAGTTAAGGAAAAAAAATATTCCTACATTTAGTAAGAGAGGAGAAAAAAATGTTGACCTATCAGTCTCATCATAGTTAATGAAATTTTAGGATGTCTGGATAAGGAGTAGAAGATGGCTTTAGGGAGGTAAGCTTTTTGCTGATATCACTATAGGAAGAGGGATAGTTCCTTTTCCCACATCTTGTGCTCCCTGACTTCCTCTTCTTTTTTTGACCACAAGAGTGACAGCTCAAAGACTCTTCTACAAAAACAAACAAACAAACAAACCAACCAAACAAAAAAACCCCGCCAATGAATTAATTTTGTTACCCCTGTCAGCCTTATACTTAGTGACAAAACTGATGGGCTCATGCCTAGACAGTTTTTGTTTCCCTACTGGCTCCTACTGTGACATACTGTGAGACAAGTGAGTGTCAGAAGTGCCTCTGTACCCTATATAAACAAGAAGCTTTCAAATATAGTCTAGACTAACTTGCCATAAAGTCAGTCCAATACATTCTTCTTCTTGAGAAACATCTGAGATTCATCCAAGGGTTGCGTATTTTTATGCATTGTTCAATGAAGAAACTTACAGGAAACAAAATACATACCCTCCAAAATGCAAAATACATTTGTAATTAAATCTGAATTAGACAATATCACTCAGTTGAAACTGGTTTTTATACCTCTCTGCCTTATTAAGAAATATTACATTATTCAATTTTTGAGATGAGTTTTAGAATAGATTTAATCTGAGGCATTATGTCAAGGAAATAGCACAAATTTGTTAGTTCATGTGTACTTTATTTAATATTTTTTTAGTTGTGTCCTTAGGGCTAGCTGTATACTGTGAATTGCTGGAGTGTGCATTTCTGCAGACTAGGTAGCAGTAAGGAAACTGGCAAAATTGACTTCTACAGGCATGCATAGAGTATGCAACTGTAGGCAATACAGTTCTATCAAATAATAACCAATTTTCATTGGAATATTTCAAAGTCCTTTGCAGTAATAGTTGTTTTCATTATCAATTTTTCTATCTTTGGTGGTTGCAATGCAACCACCACTTTGAAAGATGGGGGCTTAGCTGAATGATAAACATTGTGATCATAACTTCAAAGATAAATTCTCTTGAGCTAAGGGTGGAATTGCTTCTTTTCTCTGGTTGGGGAAAGCTGAATGTAAGATGGTTAAATAGAAAAGAGCTTTCAAAGCAAACTATTCTGGTTTTTAGGGCAATTTTCTTTTGAAATTGAAACTTATTACAGATAAGAGTCCCTTTGTTTTTCTATCAGTGATAGTTTTTGTTTTTACAGTGTGGTGAGATAGCTCACTCTCATTTCTTGAATAATTCAGAAGGAAATTTAACCTCTAAGCCAGATAATTTTAAAAAGAGCTAGCTTTCAATGAGTCTTGCAACGTCTTCTGTATTCTTAAATAACTGGCCTGATCTATTTTCTTCTGCACTTGCTTAGTCCCTTTCATTTCTGCAAGCAGTTTTTATTGTGTTTTTCCCCTTCATAGGAATGAAGTGATTTCCACTTTTTAAGTAACTTGTCATGTCTATTCTAGAGAATTTTTCCAGCGTCCTTAACATCAGTTTTAAAACTGCTGAGTTTACCTTGTCATATTTGATAGGGCTTTTTCACTGAGCTTCTGTTTTTGACTGATCTAAGAGAAAACATTTCCTTCCTTTACATTTTCCTGCAAATTAACCTGGAAGAACCCAATAATGGAACTTGGAATTTTGATAATTTGGTATTTAAGTCATGGAAATGGTTTAATTCAGAATTTGGAGTGCTTTATTTGTCAGGGATGCCCTGCAGAACATTCCAGCCATTACAGCTGTAATGTGCCTTATACATATATTTCTCAAATAATTACATTCAGTTCAAGATATTAGAGGACCACTTTTAGTGATTGTGATGTAGAATCGCATCTCACAAACTTGTTCATTATGCAAGATTGTCCTGGAGTAATTACAGCTACAAGATACTTGGCAGCTCCATGTTACGAACTCTAAAATTCCTTGACTTTATTAGTGGAGGAACATCTAGCTGGCCTGTTACAGCTGCTTCCACTACTACTCAGAGTAGTCTGTCTAGCAGAATACTCCAAAATTGGTGATCAGTATTCAACCCCCTTAGGAGATGACTGCCTGTCCTCAGGGAGGAAGAGCTGAGAGGGAGAAAAACAATTTCCTGAAGTGCTCACTGTATGTCACTTCTAATTAATCATTAATGGTTGTTTCAGAGTTCCATAGAAGAAATCTAGGAAGAAAACTCATTGGATCAATCCAAGGAAACATCAGATGAATTATTTAAAGTTTACATATTTTTAGTCTTTCAAACTTCAAAAATATACCATAACCTGTTTTGTGACTATTGTTACATTTGACTTTCTATTTCTTTTATGACACACGACATCAGGGCCCCAGGTGCATTTACAAGCTCTGCAATAACCATGTGTGGGGAGTTTGGCTGCCTGTGTTCAAAGTACACCTGTAAACTATATCATTCTGTTGGGAGATAAGCTGGGAGCTACAGAGCTGTTTGGCTATCACTCTGCTGCTGACTGACTTTGATTTCTGCTGCTGGCCTGCTCTGCTCCTTGCCTGAGTGTTACAGAACTGCCCTCATGTGGGACAGTGCCCTGCCTGCCTCATGGTCATCCTCTCCTTCCCTTAGGGAGCAGTACACACCAATAGCAGTTTATTAATTTATTTTCATCATTATAATTCCACCAAGTTAAATAGAGAAGCTTAGGCTATCAGAAGCAGTTCAGCAGTTCAAGGTTAAATCTGGACATCCTTGTCCATTATAGAGATGTAAATTAAATCACTAATCCAACAGACTGAATAGGATAATGTATGTGAGCTGAAAGTAAAATGACCACTGATTTGGATTAGGCTGAACCCTCCTTTGTGGAATGAATATGGACAGCAGTTACTTTCATCCTGAAATGGAACTGATTGTCAAAGAGCCTGCAATTCAGTCTTCTCGTTGTATGCCTTTCTGACTTTAAGGCATTATGAGAAAACTGCTAATGTATTGTAAATGATAGTTTAAATTCTAATTTTGTTTAACTTTTTATATTATTCAGTAAAACATGAAAGTGGCATTAACTTCAGTGACATGCAAATGCTAAGTGATCCCTCCTACTTGGTATTCCTGATGAATAGGAAATTATACTTTCAGTATTCTATTCATTATACTGCTGAATAATTAGAAGCGAATTACTATTAAAAGGTACAGTAAGTGTCTGTCTTTGTCGCTTTTTCTTCCACCATTACAGACACTGGAATTTGAACATTAAAAATTTAAATAAAAAGAAATCTTTCCAAAATCTTCCAGTTCGTCATTCAGTGCCTTTGATATATGTTACCATATTTTCTAACTGAGATGTGAAGCTAGAAGAAAGGGGAAAAAAACTTTATTGAAACTGCAAAGCATAATTTTTTGGGGGCTCTGCTACCTCCAGTTTGGTCAGTTGGATGCTGAAAGTCAACAGCGTCACGTCACACATTTTTCTGTGATCTATTTATATGGTTCAATAAATTTATCTTATGAGAATAGAAAGCCCTAGTTATGAAAAAATATGTGCATTTCAATGCAGTTGCCAGAGCATGGATTTCTACTTGCTTCCAGTAACTCATCCAGATAGACAAGTCATCTTCCATGAGTCTGCTACCATTTATGCCAGTTCTGCTGAATATCTTGGTTATTTTGTGCTTATTTCATATGACAATAGTACATATGTTTGGACATGTAAACTGAACTCACCTCTTTACTGAAAATAATGGGATATTGTTTCCTACAACTCCATGTGGGCACATAAATGTGTCTTAATTTTGAACTGAATCTCATTCTCAAAGATGCTTAGAGATT
This sequence comes from Serilophus lunatus, assembly GCA_013399895.1. NCBI lineage: Eukaryota > Metazoa > Chordata > Aves > Passeriformes > Eurylaimidae > Serilophus > Serilophus lunatus. The sequence goes on from VXBA01001364.1 coordinate 117,387, forward strand.
CTTCTAGACCTCTTGAAAGATCTCTCTCTTCCCACTTTACTGTAAAAGCCTCATTTTAGCTTAGTGATGTGTAATTGAGATGTAAGAACTTGTTTGCAAAGATTAATTCCTACATCTGAGGCAGGATGGCAGCTATACTACACCTGGATTGCAAGAGGTCCAACAAGGACTAATCTACCTGACTTCTTAGGCATACTGAAAGGCACCTCCATGTATAATAGATTTATCAACTAAAATTGAATCTACCACATGTGTAAATGATACTTGTCTGGGATTATTAGAGAATACATACCTAAAGATTTTTTTATTGTTTCTGTGGATAAGACAAATGACTTAATACTATTTTTCACTGATGCATTGTGCATGGCTAAGTACTAAAATGATCATTTGATGCTAAATCAACATTTGTGCTGGGAGATACAGGCACTAGCTCAGATTTTGAGACCAGATGATAAAATATGGCTATCTCCTTGCAATTAAACTGGCTTTGCTTCCAACTCAGAGCAGCTACATCCAAACTGTATGGGAAATGATCACTGAATGGGATAATTCACACACTGTGCCTGTGAATTGTTTGGAAAGAGTGCTAATTCAGCTAGGCTAATAGTGCACCAGGAACTACTGTAATAACAGCACTACAAATGTTAAATAGTCCTTCAGTGCCCACCTCTTCCTTACTGTTCATTTAGGGTAGATGCCTCAGGATTATTAAGAATGTTGGAGGGACTGTATGGAATTTATAAACATGTCTCATAAGAAGATCTGGCAACTAGAAGTGAAGGCATTCACCAGAGAAAATTATCAAAGCTCTTTTCAGGTGAAAATATTCCATTTGATGTTTCATGACTATATGTCTCATTTCACCCGAGAGAATAATACAGCAGACAGCAAACTTCATCCAGAAATAGCACTGTGTCTATCAAAGAGGAATAGCCTGTTTTAGAGTGGAATATGACAGATATTTGCCAGGGAAAGTAGCATTGTGTTGGGGATGACAGCAGGCCTGTCAGCATCCGGGCATTAATTGATTAAATTAATATTGATAATATTCAGATATACCCTTGAATACTGTGAAGCTCAGCAGATCCTTAAACAAGCAAAAGCAGAAGAGCTATTGCTACTTGGCCGTAACTGCCGGTTGCTGATAATGTATAAAGTGAACTTTGTAGCAAAAACATTGTAACTAGTGATGTGAGCCTTCTGATTACTTTTTATAGTTCTCCGATCATAGCAGTGGAAAATAACATTCTGTCCTATGAGAAGAAATGCATTGCCTTCTGTAAGGGAATAATACCAGATGTGAAGGGGAATAAAGTGGCCATTTTGGACCATCTTGCCTAGCTATTCAGTGTGTCGTTCTTGCCCCAGCCGCGACAGCATTGCAGATCTGTATAGGAGTGGGGCCAGGGAAGAATCCTGCATGCAAGGGAAGATACAGAGAGGCTGTACAGAGGTAAAAGTTGATCAACAGATCTGAGGTTATTTAGGTCGTAGAAAGTTTGGTAAAAAGAAATCTCACTTAGTCTCGTTTGGTAACATCCCCTGTCTTTAATAAAAGCTGATCACCTGAATGTAGCATATTCAGGAGTTCCATACCCTGAAACATCACTTTAGCTGATGTAGAAAGCAATTTGGTGTATCAGTCCCTGAATGCAGCTGTAGTCAGTGTTCATTCACATATTCTATCTGAGTACTGATCAGGCCAAATCTTTGCATATGCTTCCATCTGGAGAAGGCTTTGTGTGAGCACAGTGGTACTGAACAGAGTAATTACTACAGGTCTACTCATAAGAAATTGTGCTGCCTTAAATAAAGGGATTATTAAAGGATTTAATTATATTCCTATGCGAACACTTTTAGAAGTAGATTATTTCAAATTTTGTAGGGGTGAAAAGAAGCATTCAGATTGGATAATCTTAATTAGACTTTGGTGGGAGTAGAAAGGGCTGACAGTAGGTAACAGATTTTTACTCTGAAAAGGAGGCAGACTTTGAGAATCCATGAGAGACGACTGTGTCAGATAAAATGAAAAATGCATTTTCAGTGCAAAGTTAGCAGCCTGTGGGATGCAAGAATTACGACAAGATGGAAGCTGGCAAATTGCTCAGGCTGCTTCTTCTCAACTACATGAAGGCAATTCTCTCGACTTCTTTACTCTGCTACTTAATTTCTATTCTATAATGGATGTCTCTGTTATATCTATTACTGATTCAAAGGAAAAAGAATGTTATCCACGTTTTTAAACTTTTTTTTTTCTTTCTACTCAGAGAAATAATGCTGGCAGTAGGGGTGGCATTAGGAGAAACAAGGCTGTAAGCACGATTCTGTCTGCACTGCTATGATAATGCAGTCCCCAGAGAAGTTGCCAAGCATAGCTACAACCATTGTACATGATAAGCAAGACAAAATAATTGTTGCCTCCTTTAGCACACCTTTCGTGGCTTATGAAGTTCAACCTTCAAAAGCTGAATAACCTTTCTAGCATGATGCCACATTTTTGTTTACTTTAAATAAAAAAGTACATGTTGTTCCATGGTGGTTTTAGTTATTTCTTCAGAAAATGTGTTTCTCTAGGAATCCTTGGGAAGCATTCATCTGCATGGAATTTTCCTTTATGACTAAGCATGGTAGAAAATGGGTGTGCTTGGAGACTAAGGTAGAGTACTTTTGACTCATAAGGTAGATGAGAGTGGAGAAGGAATGAGAAAGCATCTGTTTTCCCTAAAAAACATCTCTACAGTCTTCTGCTAGGGGGAATTTACTTATTCTATATCCTATATGCAAAGGAGACGTGCAACATGGAGGGAGGAGTCCGGAGTTAACTGAACTGAAACTGTTCCATTATTTAGAAACACTTCCTGACAAACTAAGTAGAAAAAAAAATCTAGTACATCAAATAGTTTTATGTGAGGAGTTCAAATGTCTCAGCTGTTACACGACCATGATCTTACATGAGACACGTTACATGACTATGAGGTCTACTGTCATGTTATGGATCTCTCCAATGACCAGGCTGATTCTATCAGACTTCCCCAGCAGCTGGCCTCAGGGGCCCTGGTCTGCCATGTTTTATGCTCACACACACACACACACACA